>JAMFRD010000100.1:0-81498 GCA_025502685.1 Pascua sp. PH4015B
AAGGGAAGGGGGGGGACGGGGGGAGAGAGCCGGGCGGGGGACGGGGGCAGGGGGGCGGACGGGGGCAGTGGGAGGAAGAGGCAAGGGCCGAGGCGCGGTGGGTGGGTAGGTGGGTGGGTGGGCGAGGCGAGGCGAGGCAAGGCCAAGGTTGGCTGGGGTGGGGTGTGGGCCGGTTGGTCGGTGGGTGGCATGGGTGGGTTGGGTGGGTCTGGGTGGAGGCATCATTCGCAGGGGGAAGGGGGGGTTGTGGGCTGCGGGTATGCGGGTGCAGTGCCATGCATCCAACTGGCCAGCTGGCAAATGGCCACTGGCTGGAGAGGCCTGGCTGGCGGCCTGGCTGGCTGGCTGGCTGGCTGGGTGACCTGGTTGTAGCCTGGCGGAGGCAATCGTACGGTAGTCGGTGCATGGCCGTGTCCAGCCAGGTGGCCGGTGCCGAGTGACCGACTGTGCGGGGCGGATGGGGACGGAGGGAGTTCGTGCTTTGTGCACACACCACACCCACTCTGGACAAAGCCTACCTGCCTCGCTGGCTAGCTGGCCGATGCCACCCTGGGTGTGTGGGTGCTTGTACTGGGCAGTGGCGGCGGCAAAGGAAGGGGGCAGGCAAGGGAGGGAACGGTGGCGTGCCAGCCAGTTGACTGCTAGCTGCTGGGTGGCTATTGCCCTCTGTCTGCCGCTGGCTTGCCGCGGTGCTGGGGTGATGAGGGGATAAAAAGGCACCTGTCCCTTTCCTTCCCTGCGGCCACGCTGACAGGCATCCGGGCAGAGGTCGAGTCACATCGCAGTCTGTATGGTGAGGGGTTTCAGGGTCATTGTTTCCTTTTGTAGTGTGTATATTACCCTTTTCGTCGAAAAGAGAGGCTCGTATTGCTGTGCATGCTGCCTGGGGGCTGGGAGCTGGCCGAGCTGGGGGATGAGAGTCCACTGCCGCAGACATGCCGCAGCCACTAGGGAGTGATGCCAACCAATACAAACAGCAGAGCAGGCAGGAAGGCATCACAGGCAGAAGCCCTGGTTGCCCGTTTCGTGCCGCACTTTGGTCCAGGTACCGTTTAACCGCTGGCGATTCAAAACGCCAAAAAGGCGAGACGCCCGCAGACGTTTCTAGCATCCTGGCATATGTGAGGGCCAATGAGCACAAGTCGAGTCGCTCAGTCGTGTTACGTCACACCACTGCAACCACGGTCCCTAGTCGAGAACTTGGACAGTTTGACACGCGCCGTGGCCGATGTGCCTTTAAGCTCACAGCGAGATTCGTGCTCTGCATGCTCTGGGCCTCGTGCCTTGGCGAGGCTGCTCGTGCCGCGTGGCAGTTCTGTGTGGCTGCTGTGCCTGTCTTGGGCTGTGCACACATGTGGAATGACAATGACAGATAGGCGTGCGATCGATACTTTCATGTGCCTGCAAGCCTGCCGCCCGTAACACAACCCCGCCTCTGCCTTCGTATTGGTGCCCTGCATGCCCTGCTCTCTCTCTCGGCTCTCCCACTCAGCCCGGGTTGTTTTTAAGATCTGGTATTGAAATGCTGGAATGGAAACTGCGTCCACACGTGCTGCTCAGAAGCACAGAGGAGGGCCAAGAATAACAGCAAAAGGGACGTTAACCAGCCTGGGTTAGTTGCATCCGATGTCGGTATTCCAGCAGGAGGGGTGAGATGAGCAATTGCAGAGTGATGGGAGAGATGGATCTGAGTCACTCGAGGCCGCGCGTCGCAGGCAAGCAAGCAAGGCAGGCGTAGGACGCAGTAGTGCACGCATGGCGATCTGGTCCGGGATTTGGAAACAGACGACACGTTCCGGACCGAGCCAGCCAACCAACAAACGAACCACCATTGTGGACAGTTGGGACACAGGCGGGCGGCTCGGCGCGCGCCCGATGGGAGGTCTGTACCTGGCCAGACCTTTGGTTGGCGTGGGTAATTTCCCTGCCCTGCCGCTCAATAATGCTCGAGCGGCCATGCACGCACACCTGCACGCCTTCCCTAGTCTGGGTGTCGGAGCTTGGCGCCTTGGTACGGTATGGTATTTGGTGCTCCATCCAGGACAAGGAGACAGGATCAGGAGACATGCAGGACAGGAAATGAAATGACAATCATGTGGGCGGGAGGCGGCGGCGGCTGCATGGCTTCACACTTTGGTCACACAGTTACAGTCACGCCTTTGCAAGTTAATCTCTCGCTCTCTCATTAAATGACTCGAGGGCTGTCATTACCACATCGCATCGCAACTTGACCCTCCATCATCATCCACTACCCGCCAGGCCACCAGGATCATACCTCTAGACGCCGAGCAACCACCAACAACCACGAGCAGCACGCAGCTGCATCCGACCATCTCGACGCTTGCCACCCACCCCACTCGATTCGCGGAGGTGCGCGACGGCCCGCCCCGGAAATTATCCAGTCGCCACTAACGACCTACGACCACACTCGGCCATCGGCCGTGTACCTCGTTTCCAACCCCAACTCGCCAAGACTTTTGAAGTGTTCCACTACTCCATCCATCTTTTAAAACATACGCATTCCCACAGTTTGATTTGGGTACGACCCGTAACATCTTCTCAAGCCATCCATGTCGTTCAACATGGTGCCTTCGGTGTGTTGACTCGTTCCGGCGTGTCCGCTCTTCTCCGCCGGCCCTCCACCTTATCATGGCGTGTTATCCTGTCCGCTGACACAACACAGGAAGAGCTCCCAGTCCTCGAGTCATTCATCAACATTCGTAATCGCCTGACAGCTCTGAAGAAGGTGAGTGTGCATCCGTCCTTGCCCCCACCTCGGCCGGCGCATGTTGGGGTTTACCTCTGTGCTTGGCAAGAAGTCTTGGTGGCAATGCGAATGCGATCGATCGAAGGCTTCCTTACTGATTGCAATCAGGACTCGACCAGGTTCATCCGTGCCCAGGATGTCTTGTCAATCTACAACCAGATGGCCAAGCAGGGTATGTCACTCGAGCTTCGATACCCCTTAGTCCAATTGTCTCATGTGTTCCCAGTGACCAAGCTCAACAACATTCGCGAGGAGAGAACGCAGTCTGCAATGCAAGCGGATCCATCCCACACGGATAATTCGAGCAGTCTGGAACCCAACCGCGTCGATACCATCATCGCCGACTGCTTCTCGCTCATCTCGTTGATGTACCTCACCGTCGGCAAGAGTCGCGAGAGCCCTGCCATCTACTGCCAAATCGCGAGCATGAGGGTGAGTGGGAGGAGACTGGCGGAGTACCGCTTGGCGATGCTGACCACGCTCTGTAGCAAATCCTCAATCACCTAAACGAGTCGGGTGTCTACACAGAGGCATACCTCCAGGGGTTCAAGGAGCGCCTTCAGCAGCTCAAGGAGATTATTAAGAAGGACCACGAGGAGGGCCGACATCCCGAGGGTGTCCTCAAGTACATGACCAAGAAGCTTGAGGCAAATGGTGCGTCCCCAGTGCGGGTGTGTCTCTCTAGACAAGATTGCTAATACTCCAGAGCTCATCGTCGACCAGCTCATGCAGTCGCTATCGGTGCTCTCGATTGAACTGGTTCCCATCCACCAGCGTCTCGTCATTCTGCGCAAGCAGCTCATGGCGATCGCGGCCGACTCGAAGATCAACAAGCCCGAGTTCAAGGCCATTGTCGAGGAGTTGCGCAAGATTGACTCGTACGTAGCAGTGCCGCCCCTCGAGCTGGACTCGTGCTGACATTGGCACAGGAAGCGCGTCGACGGAAAGTTCCTCGGCCCAGGCGGCTCGTCTGTGCCCGAAGGACAAGCCCTCCTCATCGGACTCATCGACTCTTGTTTCGAGGTTGTGCAGGATATCAAGGCGCGCGAGGCCGAGGACGACGTCAGCCCACCTCTCAAGCCCATCTGGGAGCGCTTGACGACGATGGTCAAGCAGCTGGAGCAGCTTAGTGCGTGTCTTTGACCCTTTCGACAGTGTGGAGGACGGCTACTGACGCCGCAGCTCTTACCCATCGCTGGACGTTGCGGGAGACAGATCTGTACAACTACTTGCTGTCTCTGCGTGAGATTGACTCGATGCGCGTAGACGGCAAGTTTGTGGACGCCAACGGAAACAAGGCCGAAGGACAATATGTGAGTTGCAGGTGTGACACCCCCGCGCCGGTGCTGAAGTGCTGACCAATCCAGGTGCTCTTGTCCCTCTTGCGTCGGTGTTACGGCTTGATCTACCGCCTCATGTCCGAGTCGGAACCCATTTCGGAGGAGCTCATGCCTGTCGTGCGTATTGTCGCGCGCAGCTCACGCGTTGCTCCGTCCCCAAGACCCGACTAACATCACAGGCCAACAAGCTCTCGACGATCAAGAAGTGCTTGAACGAGGTGCTCAAGTACGGCGGACCATACAGCCCGCGCGACCTGTACCCGTACCACCTGGCGCTGCACCAGATTGACCAGCTGCGCAAGGACGGCAAGTTTTACGCCGACGACGGCAACATTCCCGAAGGCCAGGCCATTCTCAACGCCCAGCTGTCCGAGGCCCACGAGCTCCTCGAGATGCTCAAGGAGACCATGTCGGACGACGACGACGACGATTAGGTGCAGTGCATCTATGACTCGTGCTCGTCGTGGCGGATGAGGATAGAACGGGGGCGCGGAGAAAACCAGGATGCGGCCGGCTGGGGCGGGCTCGACGCGGCTCGTCGAGCCGACGCCGTTGGTCTGGCGTTGTACAACTCGTAGCTACTAGTTAGCTGTGACCATGGATAATTGCAACACTCGGTCGGGGTTAAGTGCTCGTGAATGGTGCACAGACTGGGGCATGTCCAGTGTACAACGTGCACGACACGTGCACGACAGGCAATCGGCCTCGCACCAGGTGCATCGGGTGACATCCTCAGTGCATCCAAGGCAGTCATACCCGTCATGTCGCAACGGCCTCACAACCTTGCCCAGACCAGCTAACCACTATGAACGCACACGCTCATCCATGACTCCACTGCGATGCAGACTACAAATCCTTCCAATCCTCGAGCGCAAAAGCCAACATGCCCCACATATCCCTCCCCTCGCCCGCAAGCTCGTCAACATCGGCACGGAGGCGGCGCACGGCCGCGCGGAGCGAGCGGGATATCTGATCGAGGCTCTGTGGCCGCGTCGGCGTCGGGGGCGCCGCGAGGGGCTGGGTGGCCGGGTCGTCGTCGTCCGAGTCATCCCATACGGAACTCTGGCGGCGGAGACGCCGGCGCGAGCGCGGTGGTCGGGGAGGGGCCGAGGCGGTTGGGGCCTGTGCGACGCTCGTGGCGGTGGCGAGGCGGTGGACGTCGTCGGCTAGCGCGAGGAGCACGTCGACTACTTCGAGCGCGGACGAGGTCTGTTGTCAGCTTCAAAAGGGAAAGGGCAAAGCTCACCTCGGCGTGGAGGAAGCAGAAGCGGCGCAGGCGGCGGACGCTGGTGGGTCAGCTAGTATTGGAGCTGGTGACCCACTGTTCCAGCTCGAGGTTGATCATGGCGTGGAAGGACAGGCCGCCGCCGCCGAGCTGCTGCTGGTGGCGAGCGGCGAGAATCTCAATGACGTCGTTGACCCATATCCAGATTGTGCTGGTTGTTAGCATTGGGTGATCAACGACGGGGCAGGACACCCACTTGAGAACCCATGACAGGGCGTGGCGCACAACTCGTATCCTCGCGACTTCCTCTAGCTGGTCCTTTGAGCGCGGCTCGACAAGAAGACGCGTCTCGAGCAAGGCTTTGCGAGCCTTGAGGACTCGGAGGAGGAACGTAAACACGTCCGAGCGCAGGTCCATTGACGTCGCAGTGAACAACTGCGACAGAGGAAATGGGACCTTTCTGTCAGCACAGGCTCGCAACGTCTCCACGCACCAGATAGTCGACGCGGATATCCGACAGCGTCGCCTTGCCCTGTCTTCGCGTAGTGCGTGCACGCACGACCTGGGCATTGATCTCAACCTCGCCCTGCTCCTCGATGCAATCGCGCAGGGACTGGGTAAGGGTCTGAAAGTCGGCCCATGGCTTGCCGCTCCTCATCTGCGCAAAGAGCCAGTACGCCCAGTCCTCCATGAGCACCGAGTGGCGCATGAGCGTGAGTGTGTCAATGACCTTGAGGTGGTGCTTGATGTCGCAGTCCCACTCGAGGACCCTGTCGAGGAGGCTTTGGCTCTCGGCGCAAAACGGTCCGAGGTACTCCAACAGCGCATGCGGAATGTCCTGTGTACCGGGACTGATGACTTGTGCGAGCGGCTTCCACTCGCCAGATTCTTGGTCGTCAATCAACAGGCTGCGTAACAGGCCTCGCGCCTTGCCTCCTTCCAGAACGGCGTCTTCCGCTCCCTCGAGCCACGTCGGCCACCCGCTGGGAGCGACCACGAACCCGGCCTCCCAGAAGTCTTCGTCCGACCACGCAGAGTCAAAGTCGCGCTGGATGAAAAACTCGGCAGGAAGTGGGCGTTCGTCGTCGAGGTCGTGTAGGTCCAGGTTCTCATTGTTCGCTAACAGACTTGCGGGGATGGGCATGCCGCCTACAAGCCAGTCTCCAAGCAGTCGCCATATTGGCGTAGCTGCTTGGATAAAGACCTTTACCAGAGCCGGACGCGCTGCTAGCGCCGTCGGCGCCGAGAGGGCTCGGTAGATGGCGTCCAACAGGTCGCCTGCGGATGATGCAAATTGAATCAGATCGACAAGGTAGTCTAGCACGTCGCCAAAGCGTCTTGACAGCTCGAGTTCGACGAGGAGCGGTGTGGAGATGGAGCCTGGGACAATACCGGACGTCGCCCTTCCTGATCCCATGAATGCAGACTCGAGCCCTGCGACCCAGGACCCGAGATCGTTGAGGATCTCACGGCACGCTTCTGAAAACGCCTCGCACGTCTCAGATCGGGGTGGAGGCCGGCGAGACGACGACGATGCGACTGGGGCCAATGTTTGTGCGACAAAGGCACGGAGGGTGGCCACTTGCGTAGACCGTGTCGCAACAGCCTGGAGAATACCATGCAAAGCGGCAGGTGTGAAAGTTTCCACCTCAGGATGACTGGGGACAACCTACGGTCAGCAGGACCATTACCAATCCCACTCACAGTGCAGAGACCCTCGGGTGAAAAGCTAAACATGACACCAGGGCGACCCGTGAGTGCGAAGAGAATTTCGCGCTGGAGCTGGCCCGCCGAGATGGCTCGAACCTTTGTTGAGCCCGCAAGCGCGGGAGACGCCATGGCAGGAACTGAGGTCAGGGAGCATTACACGTAGCTGCACCCACCGGAGGAAAGTGCCCGCCAGCCATGGAGGCCGTGACGAGTTTCAACCTCCTTGCCCTTTGTCTTCCAGTAAGCCTTGGCCGTGAGCTCCTCCAGGCGCAGCTTGGCTAGCAACAGCCTCTCGTCCTCTTCTGCCCTCCTGCGCGCCTCGGCCTCGCGGGTGGATTCGTGCGGACGCGGTCTGGTCGCCTTGGCTGCGGGTGTGACAATCACGTCCTCGCTCGGCGTAGAGCTCCCGTCCGACTCGTCGCTGTCGGTCCACCCCTCGCGCACCTCCTCGTCGTATCCGGGTCCCCAGTGGTCACCCTCAAAGGGCTCGTCCATGATCTCATGGTAGAGCAGGACGTCGGACTGGGCCGGGTCGGTGGTGCGGCTGAGGTACTCGGCTGCAAACTCGCGTGACTTCTCCGTCGTCGGCTGCGCGAGGTTGAGCTGGACGTTAGTTGACCATCCCCACTTCTGACAACTAACCAGAAGTTGTACATGTTGAGGAATGTTGCTCGTCTGCAGCACCAAGCTCTCGTCCCAGACCGAGCCGCCGCGTTTACGCTGTTCCTCGAGTGTGACCACCACCTTGTCATATGCAGCAGCCACATCATCTTGCACCCGCATGCGCGCCGTCTTAGCCAGTCTAGTAGTTGTCAGCTGCTACGGGAAGATCACAACTCACCCCCGGAGCGAGCCGCGCACGTCTCGCCATTCCTTCCTCATGCCCCCGTGCGTGTCGGCCTTGAGGCGCGCGACGACACGACGTACAGACGCATCGAGCTTAGCGGGGTTCTCTGCATTGTCGGGCTGGAGGGATTTGACGAGCTGGCCTGCAAGGTCGGCCATGGACCCGGCCGTCATGGTGAGTAGGGTTATTGCAACAACAATCGGTTCAGTCGCTTGAACGCGCGGGTGGAGGTTGCCTGGATTTGGCTCCGCGCGAGGCACACAAGAGTGAGTGACGTTTTGGGTGGATTGCCGGAAGCGGCAAATGCGAATGCGAATGCACTCCAGTCATCCAGCTGCAGCCAGCCACCGACGCCACACGCGTCTCGGCTGGGCCCGGGCTGCCCCGCCACCTTCCTCGCCTCGCATCTTTACGCCTCCCTGGTCTTTCAATATCCAGCCTCCTTCCTCCTCCATTTCCATCCACAATCTCCAACATCCCATCGTCTCCAGCTGCATCCATCTCCTCTGCCATCTAATCATCATCTCCCTCTCCGACACCATGGCCCCCAAACGCACATCCAAGCAGTCCGGTCACCTCACCCAGGTCCGTCTCCGCCTTTCTCCTTGACCTGACCTTCCTCTGACTTTCCCAGCCGACGCTCTCGTTCCAGACGCGGCGCCCCACGACCGGCACGGCCAAGGCCGTCAACAAGAACCTCGTCGCGCCCACGTCGCGCCGCGCAGACTCGGCTTCGTCCATCTCCTCTGTGGAGCGCGCGGCCACGCCGCCCGCCGCGCACAAGAAGAAGAGGAAGGTCGAGGACAAGGCCAAGGAAATCGAGGTCGTCACGGTCGACGAGCGCGAGTCGCTCGACCCGAACAGCAATGAGTGGGACGGGGTGTACTGCTCCGCAAGGGCGGAGATGGGCAATGCCGAGCCTAGTGGGTATTGTGGAGGGCGGTCAAGGCCGCCAGATCGGGAAAGGTCGAGGAAGACATGTTGACGGCTTCAGTTCACGCAGGTCCAGACACGTCAAAAGTTACCCGTGAGTGCACTGCGGCGGTTGTGCAGTTCGTCGATTATACCAACCGCTCGCGTGTCTCTGTACGCGTCAGACCACTGACAGCCAGACATTCTCCGCGTGTTTGACATGACATCCAAATACGGCCCGTGTGCGGGCATGACCCGTCTCCAGCGCTGGGAACGCGCAAAGAAGTGGGGCCTCAACCCCCCAGAGGAGGTGAGTGGAGTGAGGTTGAGAGAGAAGTCGCCGTACTACAGCTACGAATGTCCCGATCAGCTGGCTAACGCGACCAGATCAAGGAAATCCTCCTCACAAAGCAAGGCGAGGACGACCCTGCGCTCCGCGAAAGCGTGCTGAACGGCTGGGTCTGAGGAGTGAGAATGGAGACCGTGTGGGTATGTCGATATGATTTAGCATTTAGTAGCACTACGTAGCATTAGGTAGATCTGTTCATAGTTGTGATATGTAGCTGTGTTGTACATGAGCAGAGAGAGCAGAGAGAGCATAGAGTTAGTCCCCCGGGTCCTACTGCAGGCCAATTGGCTTGTTAACTACTGGCCGCTGCGCGTTCTCAGCAACCACCTGCATACGCGTCGCATAATGCTGCGACTTCCAAACTGCACGCTCTGTACTCGATATATGAGGTCAAGATTGTTGGCTGCCAGAGTGCGAAACATCATACAGGTGCAAGTGCTGGCTGTCCCACGACGTCGGCTGCTGATTGCTGGCCGAGATCGAGTGTGCCGCTGGCTTCTGATGGCTGTCATGACGTGTGGCTGCAGGCTGCAGGCAGACGGTTGCACGCGGCAGGCGGCCGGCCCCAGTCCTGCATATCCTGCATCCTGCGGCCAAGGGCAGCAACGCACCGCGGTGAATTATCCTGAAATGGCAAGTGGGGGGTGGAGGCGTGGCGATGCGGGATGTGCCACTGGCCCCAAACTCCGATTCCCCGCGCGGGCCACGCCTGGTGACAGCACCGGCAGCACCCTATCACCCCCATCGTCACCATCGCCTCCATCACAACCCACACAGACCGGACCAGGTGAGTGAGCGCAGCCGCCGCGACGCGGAGCGCAGCGGGGTACGAGCGGGTACGCCGTACGCCGGGCCAGATGCCGCCGACGTCTGCGGGTGTACGACCTGCACTCGGGGTATGGCACCGCGGCGTTCAGCTGCCCGCCGCGTCCCGCCACGTGTGACGTCGACAACCCAGTACCCAGTGCTGACATGTCGCCGACCGAACTCTTTGTTGCTCATCGATCCTTGCATCCACGCGCATCCACCACACTCGCCCCCCTACATCCTCTGCACCACTCCCCGCTTGCACTCTCGCCCGCTCCACGCGCGCTCGCTCGACACTCTACCTCTACGCTTGACTCTCGCTTCGCTCGCGCCTCGCTTCCCGCACCAGCAACAATGTCCTCCGCCGACCTCTGCCCCGCCTACGCGCCCTTCTTCGGCGTCATGGGTTGCACTGCCGCCATTGTGTTTACGTCGATTGGCGCTGCGTGAGTACGACGAGCGCGAGTACCAGCACGCAGTGCTGGTGCGCATGGCTGTTGATCGGTCACGGGTCGTGTTTGTGTCTGGGGGTCGTTGCTGACGCCGCGTCTTCGCATCTCGATCCGCCTTCCATTCTCGTGTCCCACGTCTTGATACCCTCCGCCGTTCCTCTCGCCCCACTCCCCTCTCCCTCTGCTCGCCGACTGATTGGTTCACCGCTCGCCGCTTACTGCGCTCGCGCCACAGCTACGGCACCGCCAAGTCGGGCGTCGGAGTCTCGGCCATGTCGGTCCTCCGTCCGGACCTCATGATGAAGTGTGTCATTCCCGTCGTCATGGCGGGTATCATTGCCATTGTGAGTCGCGCTGGGTAGGTTGCAATGCTGACGGACAGTACGGCCTTGTCGTCTCGGTCATGATTTCTGGTGACCGTGAGTAGCGCGCGGGTGCCGGTACACAAGGATGTCCCCGCCCCCGCTTCATCACAACCCCCACTCACGTTGCAGTCAAGGCGCCCATGTCGCTCTACCAGGGCTTCATCCAGCTCGGCGCCGGCCTCTCGGTCGGCCTCGCCGGTCTTGCCGCCGGCTTTGCAATCGGCATTGTCGGCGACGCCGGCGTCCGCGGTACCGCCCAGCAGCCCCGTCTCTACGTCGGCATGGTCCTCATTCTCATTTTCGCAGAGGTCCTCGGTCTCTACGGCCTCATTGTCGCCCTCATTCTCAACTCGACCGGCGCAAGCGGACCCGCTTGTGCCTAAGTGGCCGAAAGGCGTAACCCCGAGGCGTCCGAGAGGTGCGAAGCACCTCGCACCTCGTAGGCTGCGTCTGCCGCCGAGCGGCGCGCGTAACCCAGACGTTTGTTCGGCTTGGCTGGCCTGCCCTGCCAAGTTTAGCACGCCTTGCCTTGCCCCCTCTTACCCTTTTCGCGGTACTTAAACCGCGCCGTCAAGTTAGAACGATGCACGCATGAAGCGGATGTGGATGTGATGCGGGAATGAACGGTGTGGTCCAAGTTGACGGGTGAAAGAGCAGTTGTAACTAACATCTCCGTACTGACACCAACGCGAGTGGGCGCGTAGCTGGCGGAACGCGTGGGTTGCCAGATGGTCAACTGAAGATTGATTACCGGAAGCGTGACGAGCATGGCCTTGAGAGCAGTCGTAACCTGCATGTGGGTACTGCCGCTAACACGGGGTCAGTACTGCTTGAAGACATGGATGCCAGACCGTTGACTGAGAGATGACCTGGTTAAGGCATGAGCAGTTGTATCATTCAGACCGCGAATACGATCGCAATCGTCTACTACCTATACTGACCAGCACAGAACATGGACATGGATGGATGAGCCAATATCAATCCACTTGGTCACTAACCGCCGTGTAGCTTGCAACCCATTCAACTCAGTCCACACAACTGACCACGGGCCATACCGCCATCTCACGTCTGACGAGCCATAGCCGCAGGAGGATGCCAACTGGCCTCGTTACCGCGAGCCTCGATTGACATGACGCAGCAAAGCAGCTACATTGGAGCGGGCCCAGGGTGTGGGATTACACAGATGTGACCGCGATGGGCACGGAGACGGCGAGTTTGGACCGCACGGAAAAGACCCAAGTAAATACCAAGCTTGCGCTCAGCCACTCACGAGGGCCGGCACGCACGGCCCACCTCGACGTTTCCAGCTGGGTCCAGACCCGCATCGTGTGTGTTTGTTGACTTTGCGCCGAGCCCGAGCCCGATTTGACGGATGACAAGTCGGCAAGGCTGAACTGTGCACTTGAACGATGGGGATACTCGCTGCATCCAAATGTCAGAGCAGTCGTGCCCATTTTAGCTAGCATGGCCATTCACCCGCGCTGGCCGAGCACATGAACAGTGGACATGTGGATATCTTCCCTATGGGCGTACGAACGCGTCTCGGACGCAAGCTTGGCCTCCTTGCTCATCTATTGACGCTGGCTGCGGTATTGGAGATTCTTGAGGCTCGAACCTGCGCAGTACAAGCGCTGGATCCCGCGCAGAACCAGCCTCGGACACCAAGTAGGAGCGTCGGACAGTCGCGGGGAGTCACATCCCATACACATAGGCCCCACCAGTCCCCATTCCCACTGCGCCACTGGGCCAGTCGGATGTCCCACAACGCCGCCGATCCACCGCGGGGGCGGTAAGTGTAACCCCCTCGCGCTGCGTCACGCGTGAGGGACGCGCGGGGGTATGGGTATTCGTTTTGCAGATACGCCTTGTCGAAGGAGTGGCCAGTGTCGAGCGAACGAGCGGGCGAGCGGGCAAGCGGGCGAGTGGGCAAGCGAGGGAGTGAGGGAGTGAGGGAGTGAGGGAGTGAGGGAGTGAGGGAGTGAGGGAGTGAGGGAGTGAGGGAGTGAGGGAGTGGGGAGTGAGGGAGTGAGGGAGTGAGGGAGTGAGGGAGTGAGGGAGTGAGGGTCATTGGGCGGGGCTATTGCGAGCGATAGCTAGGCAACTATTGCAGCGAGAGGCCAGAGGCAAGCGGGAGGTAAGAGGCGAGAGGCGAGAATGGCGAGTCGAGGTCGTACCCCGCGATAGCGAGGCAATCACGTCCAGATAACCGTCAAACCCACGCCAGAGCACCTTGCACAGCGTGGCATACCAGCCACACGCGCCGCTTGGACACGAATAGAAATGCGCGGCAGGGGCAGGTTGGACACGTTACGTCTGTTTCGCGGCGTGGCAGAATGGGCATGGCCGCCTTGTCGCCTCGCCTCGTCGCCGCCACATGGGATTGCAGCCCCGTTTGAAGTCACCAAACGCCCCAGCGCGGGGGGCCGAGACGGGGAGACGGGGATGCGTGCACGTAATTTCGGTGGGTCCGGAGGGGACACGGGGCTGGGGAATACAATCTTGGAGATTTGTTCATCCGAGTGTCGAGCAAGTGTAGCCTCTGGCTCTTGCTGTCGAGAACAGACCGAGCTGGATGCCATGCTGTGCTCGTAGTATATGCCCACCACGTCTTGTCCTGGTCTCCTTACATCCACTGTGATCGTGACAGGGGGTCCACGGCGAAGTGTCCATGTCGACGCCGACGATGGGTCCATGTCGACGCGTCGACGTGCCGATGTGTCGATGTGTCGGCCATGCCACCAGAGGCCAGTCTGGCCATCTGTCAGCGGCTGTAACAGTCGCCAGTGGTTAAAGAGGCACGTCAGTACCTCGATCGCCTTGGTGATCTCGAGCACTTGCGAGATCACACGTCAGCGTGTCAAACTGTATAAAAATAATGCAAGGTTCTGTCAGAGGTGACGGTGGTGAACTGTGCACCTCTCAGTCCCAGAGTGCAGTCCGATTGTGGACGGCCATGATCAGTTTCAAGCGGCGAGACGTCCAGGCAGCCGTCGGACCACGGTGAGATCGGGCTCCGCTCCTCGGAAACCGTACTAGCAGGCTGGCTTCGCAGCCAAACACTCGGCGCCACCAGCCCTTCACCACAGCCTGCATTATAGCCTGCATTCCCAAAGCCCGTGGGCTAGACTAGAGGTACAACGAGCAAGAGCACGCGCAAGACGGACAAGACCAACCCACAAATCGTACAGTACCGGTACAGCCCGGAAGACAACCTCGGCAAGCTGTGCGTTTTCACATGGAGCGCAGGTTTAGGCAGTCGCGACGGGCGGGGCGGGTTTGGCGTTGGCGCCCTTACCCGTGCCGCCGAGGAGGTAGTGCTTGCCCGGACTCGCGGGCGTGATGGGCGTGAGGGCACCGCTGGGCGAGGACGTCCAGCGGCATCGGCATGCGGCGGGGTTGGGCTTGGTCGGCCCGGTGTCTTGGCTGGGTTCTTGGCCTTGCTTTTTGCCTTCCGCCTCGGTGCTGGCGCCCAACTTGTCGCCACTACCGGCCTCACCCGATACCTCGGTCCAGTGCTCGATCCAGTACTCGAGCATGCCCGCGAGCGTCTGCCCGTGCGCGACGATGCCGGGGAGGACTTGCCCCGGGTGGAGACAGAGCGCGGCGTCCTCGCGCGGGTCCGGGCCGCGGATGAGCGCGGGCGCGAACACGACGGCGAGGGCACGCGCGCCCATGCGTGTAGACTGCTCCGAGGCGAGGAGGTGGTGCGCAATGTGTGTCGTGTGCTTGAGCACGGCGGCGCGGGCGGGCGAGAGAGAGGCCAGGAGTGCACGGATGCCCGCTGCGTCGGTCGCTTCGGCGATGAGCGGGTACGACGACCGGGGGAGGAGAGGTGTCGCGACGCCGGAAAGAAGGCGCTTGTAAAGGACCGCCGGGAGGAGGGGGTCTGCGGCGGTCACGGCCGGCCAGTCGATGCTTGGTTGGAGCGCGGGGGGGAGGTCGAGGAGCGCTTGGAGTCCCGGCAGGAGGTTGTTCTGATGTCAGCCAAGGTGCTAAACAGTAGCGGTGCGTTGAGGGTTCGTCACCAGCTCGACTCACATTCGTGCCGCGCCGGAAGATGCCCTCGGTCTCGGTCGAGTCTGCGAGGATGGTAGCCCCGAGCTCGCGGAGGACGCGTGGGAGTGAGCCGGTGTCGCCAACAATGTCGTCAATCTCCTGTGACCAGTAGGGTTGCGAGGGCGACGGCGGCGGTAGTGTCGCCTGCGCCTGCGCTGCATCGGCCTCGGCGGTCGGCGCCGGCGTCGTGGCGCCAAAGGGCAGGTACGACGACGCGGTGCCCAGCACAGACGAGAGGGCGCTATAACCCCACCCGATCGGCGCAACGAAGGGTGAGAGAGGAGAGAGCGACGCAGAAGGCGCGGCTTCTAGCGCGCCAGCGAGCTCGGGATGCGCCCGGAGCACGCGCGTCTCTTCGGCCAGGGTCGCGGGGCCGACATCGACACCGCGTAGGGACACGCCGCGGCGGCCTAAGGCGAGTAGCGTAGGCACCGTGTAGAGCTTGGCGTAGGATTTGGGGGAGAGGAGGGGGAGGATGACGGGGAGCGCGGCTGAGGGTTAGCGGGTTGGGCAGGGTGAAATGGGGCGAGGGTTGAGGAGAGGGGTTCTAGCCGACGGAGGGAGTGGGGAGTGCGGTGATAGCCGGGAGGAATAGGCAGTCGGCGGTAGAAGGAGCAGACGGACTTCGCAGATGGCAGCGCACAGGGAGAGGGTTGATGAAGGCACCGGAAGGAGTAAATGGAGCTAACAGAGGGAGATAGCAGATGGAGGTAACAGAGGTAGCAGCTCGCGATGTAGAGGGACCGAGCACACGGCCCGAGCAGACGGAATGAACCAACGTACTTCGTGTAAGGGTGCTTGGGTGGACAATGTAGAGCCGCTTCAGGTTTTTACGGTACCTGGGTGTCAGCGCACGGTCCGAGTTGCCATGGCACAGAACAAGACGCGTCGAGACATGGAAGAGCGCGCTCGATCATGTCGAACAAGACCAAAACATGACGTCTTGTTTTGCGGTTGTTCAATCGACACATGGGACCCGTCCCAAGGCCCAGTGTTCGTCTGCTCGACTCACTTGCGCGGGATCCGCCTCCAATGCCACAACCACCACGCGACACCGGGCAGGGAACGCCCCCTTTCCCCCTCGGCCGCGAGGACGACGAGGCAGTACCCGCCCTCGCCCTCTTCGCCGACCCAGGGCTCGAGGCGGCCGAGGAGGGCCGCAAGAAGGGCGTCATTGGAAATCTCGTGGGGCAGGGCGGTGAGCGCGGCCAGGTCGAGGGCGAGGAGGGGGTGTGCGAGGGGTGCCGGGTGGTTTTCTAGTGTGGGGTACAGGATCGCTGTGGTGTCAATATTGGTCGTGTCGACGGATGGGCGCCGGCGCGGTGTGCCCGGTGTCGTCGACGAGCCCGAGTCGGTCGCGGGCGGCTCGACGAGGCCGTGTTGCCCGTACCCCGTCCCGTCGCTGTCGCCCCATACTGCGCTCAGCGACGAGGAGACGCTTCGGAACGTCCGCGCGGCGTACCCCTCGCGCGCGGTCGACTGGGATGTCGCCACGGACAGCCGTTCGAGGGACGCGACCAGGTCGGACGCGGACGAGGACGCGTCGGTGGAGGCCGGGGCGCCTGAGCGCGCTCGTGTCGTGCCTCCACCTACGCCCGCGCCGGCCCTGGCATCCTGTCCCGGTGCAGACGGCGTGCCCAGGCTGAAGGTCGGTGGGGTGGATGACATAGAGGGTGGGGATGATGACATGGTGGCGGTGATAATTGACGACAAGAGAGGAGAGATGAGAAGGAGGGGAGCGTAAGTGACGGTTCCAGGGTACGAGGTGGTAATCAAGGGCCTAATTGTCCATTGGGGTAAGTCGGAAGACCACGTGACCATGACGACGCCACAACGCCACACACGCAGAGCAGAGCAATCAAAGGCTTGGCATGCTGGCACAATGTTCAGTCGCTGTCGGGGACACACAGCTGGGCAAGAGTTATAGACTAGTAGTGCTTCTGGTCCAAACACGTAGCGGATGAAGAGAGCGGTGAGGCACATGCGACCGCGTCGCCCGACACGCAAGATCATTGGCGATATGCTCTATGGTGACACACCATGTGCAGGCACGGCAGAACAGACAACTGCTGGCATGCCACAAGGCATCGTGACGTCCACTCAAACTGTCTCGTCGCGCTTCTGTATCGCTCTATCAGATACCGTCGAGGCGTTTCATGTGCACGCTCCAATATGGGCTGGCAAGCTGACAATTAGTGGCCTAAGTGGGCTTCTATGACTGCGTGGGTTCAATAGCACCCATTGCGGTCCGCCTCTGATCTCTTGGTCTGGACATTGGGAAAGCGCTCGTTGTTGGCAAAAGATCCCATTAATATGCTACAGGGTCTGATCGACTTGGGAGACGGTCGATCATACAACAGTCTATCTCCTGCGGGGGAGAGTGTGAAATGCTATGGGGTGTGAAGAGTCGCGGCCCGATGGTGGGCAAGGGTGGTGGTGACGAGCAGGGCAGGGTTGGTGGTGACGTGCGTGGTGTGTGGGGTGGGGTGGTGTTGATGGTGGAGGATGGGTGGCGGGTTTACGGCGGGAGTAGGGGTGGTGGTGCTTTGTGAATTGGAGCCGCGCCGAAGTTGCGGAGTCGAGCGCACGGGACGAGAGGGGGTGTTGACGCGCTCGGCGAGGCGGGGAACGACCGGAACCGGGATTGGCTTCGGAAATTCGGGACCTGGTGCCGTCGAACCGGCACCGAGTGAGTGAGTCGACAACACCTCTAGGACCAAGGGAACGCTGGGTCTTCGACTGGACGGCGTGCGCCGCGAGTGAGTGCGTTGAGTGCGTACGTTGCCGATCGGCGCCTGACGTCAGAAAAACTCTATGATGCAAATGAAAACATGGGTCCGGAACGAAAAGCAACGTAATGGACAAGGGCCAGCCACCCACAAGGGCAAAAAGCAAGGCGCAATGTGGCAACGGGCACCACAGCAACATGACGCGACACATCCGTATACCCTTGCGAGCACCACACCCGAGACAGGGAAAGACGTGGCGCGGCGCGGCGCGCAACAACTCAACCATAACTGTGGCGAGGTCGCGCGAGTGGGCAGACGACATGGATTGCCAAGAGTGGAGAAATGAATGTGGGGATTGTGGACAGAGTGGAGTGGAGCAGGGCTCGCTTTGGTAGTCACCCGAAGGCACAAAGCAAGACGAAAACAAGCTCTCCACCGCAGGGGGCCGTACGACGGCAACAACAACGACGCCGACGACGACAAGCGACGGGTGTTTGGGTTGGTCATCTGATGTGTTTGGATGTGTCGGAACTGATCGTCGGCCGCGAAAAAAAAAGTGATCGTACAGACGACGATCCCCGTTTGCGACTTTCCCGACGCCACCACCCACCCACACACACCCGACCGCATCCGTCCACCCAACACAATCCGTAACTGTACCGTAGGAAGCACGAACCCATGCAGTACTCACTCAATGTCGGCGCGGTTGGCGTCCCACGTGCTCATGGTGTACTGGTACACGTCGTGCGAGTACCTGCGCTGGTGCTCGTAGATGGCGGGCGCCTTGCCGACGACGCGGCGTGGCGGCGAGGGCAGAGTGGCGGCGCGAACAGTGACGGCTGGGGATTCTGGGTCGTGTGATGCGGCGGGGGGAGTGGGTGGGTTGGGGAGGGACGAGCCGCGGCGGCGAGCCGGGCGGGAGAGGGTGAGTGTGATGGTGGGCTGCCAAAAGTCGATGAGGTCGGGCTGGGACATTTGGGACAGTGGCAGTTCGGCCATGGCTTCAGCGGCGCCGTTGGCGAGTGCGGCGAGTGAGACGGATGCACGGGGGCTTTCCGTGAGGACAGCCGTGGGTACGACGGTCGGGCAGGACGGGGTCGAGTCGTCCGACGTGGGTGGCGCGGGCTCGTCGGTGGGGGTGACAGGGAGGGAAGGGGAGAGTGGGACTGGGTGGCGTGCGGTGTGTGGCGACGAGTGGGAGATGGTGGTGGTGGTGATGGCGGTGGTGGGGAAAGAGGAAGTGGAGAGAGATGGATCGTGTGCGGCCATCAGATATGTAGTGTGCGACGGCGGGCGGTCACGGCGAGCAGAATGGTCGGGCGAGCGGGAAGAGCGCCCGGATGCGTCCCGGCGTCCGAATGCGTCGGGGCGTGCAAGGCGCAAGGTCGCCGATGTGGTGGCCAGGTTGAGCTGGCAGGGGGCTACATGCAGCTGTGTCGAGCTGCTGTTACAGAGTTGGACAGTCATCTGTCCCAAGCTGCAGTAGTTTTATAGAATGAATGAAAGAGAAGAAGAGTAGTGCTGACAAAGTGTTAAAACATGGGGGTGCCAAGGTCGTGCAAAGGAAGTAAATACGCGGTGAGACAAAAGGTGGTGGGTGCACGGGTCACACGGTGGTGTGTAAGGTCGACTAAAACGGCCCTGGTGCCCGTTCCCCGTGCCTCTGGGCCCGACTCGCGCAATGCAACGCCGTGACAGCGGAGCGAAGCGGCGTCGGAGCGTGAGTCGTGAGCGTGGGCACAATGCGGACTGACAGAAGAACAAAGCGGGGCGGGGCAGGGAGGGGTGAGTAGTGGTATGACGCGTTTGTGGCAACAGGCAGGCAGGCGGTGGCGCGGTGGCAAATACAAATGGCTCCGTTTGGGAGTATTAGCTCGGGTCCTGACGCGCCAGTCGATCCTTCAGGATACACGATACACCACCGAGGGCTGGGCGGGGTCTTGTCTGTGCACGAACGGACCACCTGGGACTAATTGCATTACCATTTGTATTGGCCATTCGTTCCTGGTTGACATTTGTATACTCGTTCCTGTCCACTGGGAGTCTTGACCGACCTGCTGCTAGCACCTGGACAACACCACTTGCGTACTGGCACCAGCCCAGGGTCAAAATGTGCAAACGCATCGACGTGGTGACGACTTTTGCTCTGCAGTACGTGTTGCGCGGGGCCCTTTGGCTCCACAGAGAAAGGCTCCGCGAACCCTGTCCCCATCCCTCTCTCGGGACGACATCACATGCGATCACATGTGTGCAAAACGCACACTAAAAAGGCATGCTTGCATGCTTACAGCTGACAGAGCGGACCGAAACATGGCGCAAAACAGACTTGTAGTGTGGCGTGTGTTGGAGCCGGAAGTCTGGCCGGCCATGAGAACCAGACACATGCAGACCCCAGACACCACTGTTTCTCATTCACGCCTCTCATTCACGCCCACTCGTCTACCGCTCCACAGCCACCCAGCGCCCACTTCACCTTCTTGTTTTTGTTCTTTCAGACGAGTATTACCAGGTGCAGCAGAGCAGCATGCAGCTGTTGGCAACGCCCAACGTGCCTCGGAATGACAGTGCCTCCCTCGGACTTTCACACGCACCCACACCCACACCCACGGGTGAACGTAGCTTCGGGTTTAGTTACTTGCCTCAGACGTCAAGTCTCGTCCGACATGCCGACGACGTTGGTGCAGCACAATAGGAGTGAGGTCTAAACATTCCACGACTGGGCATGTCATGGTGACCCCGACGACGGCCGCGGCACTGAGCATTCCTCGACTGGGCACACCGGGGAACACGAATGCCAACGCTGGCAGGCATGGTGCTGGTCAGTGCTTGCAGTGAGCGCCGCTGCTCTGCAGGCACCACTGTTCTGTGGGCGCCATTGCTCTGCCAACCCTCAGCGTGCACCACCGTACGAACGCAACGCACCACACCCGCAGAGCAAACACGACTTGCCCCACACGCGGATACAGCGAGCCCAGAACACGCAACAGACCACGCCAACTCCTACCGCAGCGAGTTGTATGCATCACGTTGGACCATACCCAACACGCCAACGACGCTCATCGACAACGCAAGCACCACCCTCGCCTGTGACCCTTAGTCCGTGATGTCACAATCTTCCGGCCCCATGTTCCTGAGCTCTCAGCAAGCGTGCCAAGCACATGCAATGTGGACATGTGGGCAGGTGGACATGTGGGCACTGGGCATGACGTTGCCGCCGGACTAAGGGCTGGGTTGGGTGGAGTGCTTCCGCGTCGCACTTGTTTCCTGGTGCCAGCGTTTTTGCACGCACTCAAGGGGCCGTGAGCCGATCCTCTGACACACATGAAAGCGCATGCAAAAACAAGTAAACAGGTGTGCAGGTGGCTCGGTGCGTAGACTGTACCCTATTACTTTGTCTTGGCGAGCATTAAAATAAAATGTGGAGCAGCATGGTGGGGTCTCGCCCACGGTCGAGGGGTGGGTTGTGGAGCAAGGGCCGGGATAAAGGAGGATACGGAGTATGGATGCCCTGGGTCATATTCGGGGACCAATGCGGGACACTGCTACATGGTCAACACGGTCGGCACCACCCAGCAGCAGGTCGTGGTAAGCAACAAAGTCGGGCATCCTACTTTTCCTCGGTTATGTGGAGCAGGAGGGAGATTATCGACACGAGACGTCCTCAAGGTCTAGGTCTAGGTCTAGGTCAAGGTCCTTCATTCGGCGTTCAGGACCCGACGAGTATAACTGCCGCTTATGTTTGTCGGCCGTGCAAAATGTGGAGCGCCGCGAGGCCCCTGTCCACTGGTACAAGTATCATAACTCCCCTTCAGCTCGGTCTTGGGGTCGCTTTGAATGTGGATAGGACCCGGGGGACCGGTACCGTACGCACCGATGACAGTCCAGACCGCCGTGTTGAATAAGCATACAGACTGGAGACCTATCTGTCATGCGGTCATTTATGCGGTCATCTATCTCTGTAGCGTCCGAGTCATCGCGTGTGGGTCCAGGTCGTGTCCTCGTCGCATGCTAGCATGTCACGCTGGCACTTCGTTTGAGTCGCATGCAGGTATGTCATGCTAGCAGGTCACGCTGGCACTTCGTTTCAATATGCACACGCACACCACCGGCCCAACTCTTCATCTCGGAACTCAACGTCCTCGACGGCGTACCGTAGAGCGCCATCGTGGAGCTCCAAGTACTTTGTGTACCACCTGCACATGGTTAGTGAAGCTAAATCAGTCTGAGAAGAGTGGACCATGTCAGGCTTTCCCCCAAGAACCACAAAAAATATGCAAGCACGACAAGGCATGTGCAAAACGCCCAGCGACGAGCGAGACACAGACAAGGAAACCGACTCCTCCCCTACCCCCCTCCATCACCAAGAATTAAAACGAACACATGCAGCAAAAAGAGACCCCTCGTCTGGCGCACGTGTCGTTACACACGCCAGACCAACAGCCCCGGTCGGATCCTGTCGTAAGGAAACCCAGCCGACTGCCCGTTGAGTGCGTGAGGACGGATCGAACACACACGCCAACGGTGGTGAGCAGGTCTGACAAGTGGTTTAGCCGCTAAGCTACTCCACCCTGCCACATTTTGAGAGTAGGGAATGCTGGCTGCTTTTGAGATGGCGCCCATGTGGTTTGGGATTTGGGTAGGCCGGGTAGGACTTGGTCAGTTGGCATTAGAAAAGGTATCAGGACATTACTATTTGTTATTGAGCGGTACTTGTCTCGCACCAAGAGCTCCCCCACAGCACTCCCATATCGTTACTGTACAGGTATACATAGTCAAGGCTATATGATATGAAGAACGAATACCCAAGCACTCGCGCACTCGCGACACTGGCAGCGACACTGGTAGCAAGATGTCGGTCGGGGTTGGAAGAGCAATCAGGGCAGCAAAGGACATGGGCGTACGGTCGCGATGTAATGTAAACACATGTCTGTGCACAGGTCGTGTGTTGCGCGTCATGTGGCGTTTGCGACGTGCTCATGTCGCGGTCGTGCGTCGTGGTGACGACGCGATCGCATCGCGGCCCAGTGCCTGGTCCAAACCCTATTAAATGCTCGTCTCGGGCATCATGCTCGAGTTGAAGTCGAAATCGTGGAGCGGCGCTTGGTCGGTAAAGATGGAGCCATAGTCAAACGAGCCCTCCTCCAGAAGGCTGAGGATGGTCGCTGCGGATCTACACTGTCAGCAAGCAAGATCGAAGGCGCGTTACTCGGTGCTACTCACAAGCCCTGCTGGGACCGCGTCTGTGCCATTCCCTCGGCAGCCTCGCCGGCGGCCTGCATAATGTCGCCAAACCCATTGGACCCGTTGCCGTTTGCGTTGGTAAAGGTGATGCCATCCATGGCCGTCCCGTTGTTGTTGGTATTGTTGTTGACATACTGCGGGAGTGTGATGCCGCCGAGCCCGCCGAGGTTTTCGTTTGGCGAGAGCGTCTCGAGGCGGTCGTAAGGTGCCGAGGGCTCGCCGAGCGACGCGTGGAACATGGCCTGGGCTGCGTTCGCCGGCGTCGTCGCCGTCCCGGCATGTAATGTCGGCAGCGTGGATGTGTGCTTGGCAGGCGACATGTCAAAGTACTCTGACGTGTTGAAAACGGCCTCGAGGTCGCCCGGCAGCTGGGTGGCGGCCGCAAACTCTGGCTGGATGGACATGATGTCCTGTGCAAACGACGTTTCCGAGTTGCGCAAGCCCGACGGCGCGGGCGACATGGACGCACGCTTGCGTACAGGACGCAGCCAGGCGGGTGATGGGCGGCCGGCAGAGTCGGGCACGCGCGGCGAGTCGACGGGAATGTTGCACACGCGGCAAAACTCGTCGATAATGTCCGCCGACCGCAGACCACACAGGTATCGGCCGCTGAACCTGCGCAGCAGACCAACGCACGAGCGGAGACCCTCGACCGACGGTGGGATGAGTGCGCGGAATTCGGGGTTCTTGCAGTTGAGCACCACAGCGACCAGGGTGCGCCCAGCCTGCGCGAGCTGGTGGATAACGTGAACGCCGTCTAGAGGTTAGTCTTTGAGGTACGCAAAGGGAAAGTGCACTCACAGTAGGTCATCATGCCCCGCTGGCTAATGTGGACGTGGTCGGCAATGATGGTCAGGGCACACTGCATGGCGCGGCGGCAGAGCTCGACGTGACGCGCGCGCTCGTCGACAGTCGACGCGGGGACCATGACAAAGCCCGAGAAGCGGTGGCGGTAGATGATCATCTTGACGAGGTGCTCGAGCTGCACTCGTCAGTATAACGGAGCTCGGGTTCAGACTTACGCAGTGCAGTCGTTCGGCCTGGGTGATGCGGATGGGGTCGCGCGAGTTGGCCGTGTCGGCGTCATATTTCCAGTACTTTGGCAGGATGCGCGACCATTCATCGAGGAGTTCCTCTTCGTCCTCGAGGGACGGGCGCTTGGCCTCGCGGCGAGCAATGGTCGAGCTGGCCTTTGCCAGGAACGACCCCGCGGGGAAATGGGATGGCTGGACAATAGAGTCGATAACGCCCTCGAGGACGACGTGCAATCGGATCGCGGCGACAAAGGCGCACATGCGGCTCTGCTCAGGGTTTTGCTGCTCCTTGACGCCGTCGGGGGATAGATTTTCGTCGTCGATAATCAACGGTTCGGTGACGTCGCAGTCGCGCAAGTGTATGATTGGCGGACGGCCAAACAGTGCCGCCGATTGCTTATCCCACGAGTAAATGGACCAAAATGTGCGTTTGCGCGTCTCGTTTTCGACCTCGTTGAAGTGGTCGTACGCGTCAACACTGCGGTGCAGGCCACCGTCGAGACAGAGCGTGACGCTCTCGGCCTGGAGCGCGAATGCCTTGCTGAGGTTGCCGAGACCAAACGCATAGATGGCCGCGAGGAATGCCGCCTGGATCGAGTAGAGCGTGGGGCGGTCCGCCGAGGGCAAGTCGCGCAATCGCTTGAACAGCTCAAAGTACTGCTTGCCTGCTGTCGAAGGGTCGGAGGGGTTCGCACGAACGCGGGGATCGTCGACATGGCGCGATGAGAGCGTGCAGACTGCGACGATGAAGCATGCAAATCCCGGTTCTCCCCACTGCTGTGGGTTGGCATAGTCGGCCAAAAAGGACGGGACGTGGAGGAAGGGCCACAGCAGATGACTCGTGGACAGGTAGCAGCGGACGAGCGTGTCCATGAGGTCGGGCGGGATGACGCCTGTAATGACCTTCCAGCTCGCCTCGGGGTTGAGCGTCTGGTGCGGTCGGGGCGTTCTGTCTGGGAAGAAGCGCTCCTTTTTCCTCGGGCTGTGGGCGCTCGACGACCGATGCTTGGACGAGTGCGACGACGCACGGTTGTTCCTGATCGCCGATTGCGAGCTCGAACGGCGCCCGACTCGTGTCGGCGGCGATGGGGCGTGGTGCACACCAATCCTCCCTGGTCCGGCCGTGTCTGTGATAGTGGACGACGGCGACGACGTGTCGTTGGCTCCTGTGGGGCCACTGTCATCGCTGTCAGAGTTCTTGGACGCGGTCAATAGGTCGAGCAGGGGGAAGCCCGACGTTGCGCCTGTGAATTTGTCAGCGTCAGTGCCGCGTGAGGTTGCTGCTGCTGCACAGAGCCGCCCCTTACCCCCCGAGAGAAGCTGCTGCTCGGGTAAAAAAAGCACACGACGTACCTTGCCACTTTGCCTGGCCGATCTCGTCCTCGTAGAAAAAGCTCAGGCTCTCCATGCGGCGGGCGACGTCGTCCACGCCGCGGTCGCCGCTGCGGTCGTCGCGGCGCGTCGGTCTCAATGGGCGGCCGCCGGCGAGCGCACTCGTCATGCCAGGGTTCATTGACCATGCGTTTGGGAGGGACGTGTCAGTTTTCAGCGCACCAAACGCTGAAGCGAACGCCGCGGTGGGGCTGTTGTTGCCTACCAGGCTAGTGGGACCTGATAGTGCCTCGGCAGCCACGCCTACACCGTCTCCTTTCATGCCCTGTGTGATACCCACACCCTGGCCGGCGCCGAGGCGCGCGTCTAGTGTCGACAGGTAGGCATTGTGGACGTTGGGGGGCACGTCGCGTAGCAAGCTCTCGAGGGTCGCGAGGCGCGCCTCGAGCGAGGCCTGGTACGACGACCCGCCGCCGCCGCGCGACGGCGAGTGTGGGCGTTTCACCCCGGACGTCGACGAGGACCGCGCGGCGTCGGGCCCCTTGGGCTTGGCGACACGGCGGCTCGGCGTGTTGAACGTGCATTCGTTCTTGGTCGCCGAGCACGGTCCACACGGTTGCTGGGTATCACATCGGATCTTGCGCTTACGACACCGGTCACAGGCGTGCGCCAGTCGTAAACGCGGCCGCTTGACGCCGTCGGGCGTATCAGACATGTCGCCGTCGTCGTCCATCTGCGCCTGGGCCGACTGGGACGGAAACGACCCCTTGGGGTCAAGGACCGGGCTATTGTTGTTCCCCGTGGCGTTTGGATTTGTCACTGTCGACGGAGAGGTACCCGACGTCGATGTGTTGGTGGTGACAGACGCTTGGGTGGTGTTGACGACAGGTTTTGTGTCGCCCGACCCCGGTCCAGTACTTGATGACTGACCGAGGGACGACGACTGGAGGAGAGTCGGATCCATGGTGGTGGTAGAGGTGGGAGTGGTGGTGGTGAGAAGCACACGCAGGGCAAAGGCGACGTAGCGATCGTGTCGTCTTGCTTGGCAATAGGGCGCGCGAGGGGCTGTGCGAGTGTTGCGTGTGTGGTGGTGTGCACGCGTGTGTGTGGGGTTGAGAGGGTGAGAGTGTGGGGGAGAGGTGGCAAGAAGGTGGGTGGTGGATGAGGAGGGATTGTTGGTGACAAGAGGGGAAGCAAATACCAAGTGGTTGTGGTGGATGAGTAAAGCCGACGACGGCCGGGCCGGGCGGTCAGGTTGCAGCTTGGGTCGCGACGACGACAGTGTCCATGAACACGAACAGTGGCGCCATGCCACTCATCCATGCCATCCATCAGAGTACTCTCTGGTTCACCCGACCAGCACACCCGCGGCAGGCATTCCGAGGCAGAGCGAGGGAGAGCGAGCCCAAAAGGGTGGGTCAGGGGCCAAGCGCTCGCACGAGCGCCAGGCAAATAAAGGCTAGGCGCTGATAGAGGGGAGCAACAACGCTGGGCCCATAGCACGACTTGGAATCCGTTCTTCATCCGCAGCTGACCTCTACGAGGCACCGACGGGACACCGTGCATCTCTACTACAGGTAAGAAGAGCTACAAAAGCTTTTGTCTGGAGGGCGCCACTGGCACCACCGGCATTCGTGGTCTGCATCCTGTCAGGCAGACCGACAAGGACAAGTCACGATGACTTTGACGCAAGACAACAAAACGCCCCCCTCGACCCCGGCCTAATGTCACTCCGCTCAGATCCCTTCGTAGCCTGAACGCCGTTAGCTGCTGGGTGCTGACTCGGCGCTGGCGCTGAGATAAATGCCAATTACATAAAAATCGCGCTGCTGGTGCAGAAATGCAGGCCTATCGGCCGTTTGGTTTCCGGAGACATCCTATTGGTCAGCATTCGTGGCATGGGTCGAGAGATTCCCTGTGCATGTGGCGTAGGTGGTGACTGACCTAGCCAGAGTCGAGGCCTCTGCAAGCTTCGCCAGTCGGTAGTCACTGCAACTCTTGGTGCTCTTGGACGGCCTGCGGCGTCCACCGCAACCTGTATAGCCAGACGGCGAGTCCACAGTGGTGCCATCCGCTGCTCAGAGCTTGCATGAGCATGCTAACACTGGTGTTGCAACTTTGCAAGCCATACACCTCTTCCACGTCCCACGACATACTTGGCGTCTGGATGCAGGCTCCGGCCAACATGACGACCATGACAGCGACCATAGCGCAATAATTCCGAATCATGAGCAGCAGCATGCAGCACGGCCATGGCCTCGGCTCTCACAACGCCACAAACATCGGGGCATGTCCCGTATACGGCCTGCATACTGCTCACACTTGGCACGCCGCGGCCTCATGTACGCGCCCGGCCCTCTACAAGCCCTGTGTGTCGTCAGGAATCGCCCGCGCGACATCTTGCCACCACTCGTCCCAGGTCTGTGCGGCTCCGCGCGACGAGTATCTTGGCACAGCGTCATTCTCGACAGACGCCGTCAGGGCATTGTACGGTGCCGGGATCGAGATTCTGAGCTGTTAGCGCCAGGAACAACAAGTCGCTCTTTTGTTTACACGTTAGGCTTTTGTTGGGAGCCATTGTTTACTCACGAAACGGCGCCAAGCCCCGCTGCGACGACACACTCTTCGAGCTCGTCATACCACGCCGGCGTCCCACCCAGCCCGCGCATGGCGGCGCGCGCGAGCTGCGCCTCCACGGCCTCGGCGGCGATGCCAGCAAGCGCCTCGGGGTCGCGTAGCTGGAACGTCGCGCGGGGGGTCACGACGCTAATGGTCGCGGGGGCAGTGGCGTAGATGGTCAATCCTGGACATCCGTCAATCTCGAGAGTAAAGACGGCGCCGAGGACGTCGACTTTGGCGCGTCCCGCCAGCAGTGCCGCGAGCGCGTCCTCCGCTGCTGCTTGGTGCGTGCGCAGCACGGCAGGAATGCCCGCCGCAGTCAGCGCCCCGCACAGCCGCACGAGCGCGGGGTGGATGCTCCGCATGACAATGTGGAACTGCAAAACGTGCGCAATGGGCAGTAAGATGGAGGGTGGTGACGACGGGAGAGGCATGGATGGGTCCAGCAAGCGCTGTTTGCGGCGCGAGTAGGCTTGTAGCAACCCCACGCGCGCGGCGGCGAGGAGCGCGTCGCAGACTGCTCCGCGTGTCGTGCTTGGTGGCTCGCGGGTGTCGTACTGGAGTCAGCTGGGGAAGAGGATGCGGCGAGTCATGCCTCGTTCAAGCAACAATGTGACCACGGACGGACAGAAAGCAAGGGGCAGTCCAACGTTGCACAAGACACGACAAGAGTGACTCGAAGAGGCAACGAGGCAGTAACCGATACGAGTGATAGAATGGACTGGGCAAAGTCCAGAAACCCAAAAAGAGAGTGATCGCTGTGGGACACCCCTACTCACCAGCAAGAATGTAAGCTTGTCCCTTCCGACCCTCAGGACAATCTTTTGCTGCTCGACCGCGGCGTCGAGACGCGCCGCCTCCTGCCTGAGCTCGGCAAAGAGGTCCTCGTCGACCGTCTCAATCTGGGCCGCCTCGAGCGCGGCGCTCACATTGGTGCCCTCTGATGCAGCGTCGTAGGCGTTGGACGCCGTCTCTGTATTCCCAACCTTGAGGCGGACCTGGATGCGCATAAACGAGCGTGCGCCGAATGCGAGCTCGGTCTTGTGCGGGTCGAGGTCGAAGGCTGCGATGGAGCGTGCGCGGAGGGCGGCGGGGGCCTCGTCGAGGGCGTACGGGACCACGACATCGGTCGCCATCTCGCCTGCTGGTGCGCCGGCGGCACCGCGCGCATAGTCGGGTTTCGGGACGACGGCCCACTGCCCGCCTCCCTCGCCGGTGCGGAGGGCATGCACTTCGGTGCTGAACCCCTCGCTCGCGGCGTTCATCGTCTGCAGCTCGTCGACCGCGGCGTCAATCAGGCTCGCGCACTCGTCCAGCGCGGCCTGTTTGGCCGCCAACGCCAGCTCGAGCGCGTGTGCCGCCGCTGCCGCTGGGCGCGCAGGGGCCGCACCCGGTGTCGTGCTGTATGTGCCTGCTGGCAGGATGGGCGCGTCGCCCTCGGCCGCCGTCGCGGGCGGAGGCACACTGGATGCCACGCTCGTCATCCCGCTCGCTGCAGCGGCACCCGCGCCGCCCTTCTTTCCCTTCTTCACCCCCGGGGCCGGCGGGAACGGCTCGGGCGGCGGGTCCGCCGTCATCCCCGAGCTCGCAGCGAGCGTCTTGGCCAGCTCGAGGATAAACCACATTTCGTTGCGCGCGTCACTGCCATCAGTACCAGACTCTGTACCCATACATACTTGAGGTTGGCATACACCTCGGACCGCAACGCCTCCATCTCGTCGGCCGCCATCAGCGCGCCCGTCGCACGCGTCTCGGTCGCCTCGACCTCTTCATCCTTGCTCTCGCCGTAGACCGTGTCTGGATCCGCGGTGCGGAGCGTCTCCTCGCGCAGTTCGAGCAGGCCGTTCGGGTACTCGTTCCAGATGCGCTCCAGCGCCTCTGTGCGCTTCGCTCGGGGTGCCTTTCTGTGGTGTGAGTGAGGGAACGGGAGGCATGTGGAGTCGCGGGCAGTGGTGGGGGGCGGGGGTTGAAGCAACGAGATCAGACATCTAGATGTAGACGGCATCTACATCGACAGAACACGCATGCAGTGATCTGAAGACAGCCATCGCACAATAAACCCTACCAGTTGCAGCACGTCGTCTGGACTCACTCCTCGTCATACGTCAACGTCCCGTCCGGCTCGACCGCACGCAGGCGGCGCTTGCCCGACGCCGCATCAAGCGTGTACGCATCGACCGCGAGCGTTACGTGCGCAAATGGAGAGGGAGATGGTGACGATGGGCCGCCGTTCTGCATGGTGTGCGATGGCGGGAGGATGTAGAGATTGAAGGAGAGGTCGAGTTGTGAGTTGCAGTTATTGTTGGGTGGCGTGCCGTGCCTGAAAGCGCGCGGTATTTCCGCCAGTGGAGGCCGATTGCGCTCGAGCTCGATCATGGAGACAGCCTTGGGCGAATTGTTGTTGCCTGTTGCATTGACGTCCGCATCGACATCTTCACCTCCTACATCACCTGCGCGCCTGCAAGCGACGCAGAACTAACAGCAATGGCCACCGCCACGGCCCCCGAGGCCGCCTCGTCATCCACCGCGCCAGACTTGTTAGCGAGCCCACGGCTCGACCCGGGCCCTATCGGGCGCGACCTCGAGCCCTTTGTGTGCGGCACCGAGGACCTCGTGATCCGCACGTTTCGCGACGAGGCGAGCGACCTCGCGGGTCTGACTCGGCTGTGCGAGGAGGAGCTGAGCGAGCCGTGAGTCAAGCTGGGAAGAGGTAGAAGGGGTGCCGAGAGCGACGGGCCGGCTCGAGTTGGAAGGTGCTGGGTGTTGGTGTTGGTGCACGTGGGCGGGCGGGCGTGGCTGGCGCAGAGGCGGAGAAGCTGACGACAGGTACAATGGTACGCGACTTTGGAAGCATGAGGGGGCACGACTGACGACAGTGTACACGTTCCGGTACTTCTTGGCCGAGTGGTGCGTCGACAGGCTGCAGGCTCCGACGAGACTACATGCATCGCCCTTTGCTGCATCGGCAACGGCCCGGTCACAACCCCGGCTGACCTACTAACTCCAGGCCACACCTCACATTCTTTGTGTACCCGCGCGACTCGACCGAGGCGATCGCGACGATCATCTGCAAGCTTGACGGCCACCGCACGACGCAGCGCGGATACATTGGCATGCTGAGCGTGGGGTCCAAGTTTCGCCGCCGGGGGATCGCGCGCCGGCTCGTCGAGGTCGCTGTGCGGGAGATGGAGAGGGGGGGAGCTCATGAGGTGAGTCGCGGGGTGGGGGTCTGGTTGAGGTTGGTAGGGCGGGGGTATGTGGGGGCATAGTTGCGTCGCCAGTGGAGCGGAGGGGGGTGGGTGTGGGGCAAGTGGCATAGATTGAGTCTGGTGGATCGAACTACATGGCCAACAATGGTTTGGACGCACCACTGCGAGATGCGTACTGGACTGGTATAACCACGTCTGCAGAGAAAACATGCACATGGGGCTTTGGCATGGCTCTGACGAGACGTCGTGCATCGCAATGTCCACAATCCTTGTCTCCCTCCTCTGCGTCCTGGCACTCGTCTCCCTTCCCTGCACCCAGCACCACTCCGCATCTAACACTAACACTAACCACAGGTCGTCCTCGAGACCGAGTACGACAACGCCCCCTCACTCGCCCTCTACGAGGCGCTCGGATTCTTGCGCGAGAAGCGCTTGCACCGGTTCTACTCGAACGGCAAGGACGCGTGAGTCTGGCCCCCGCAACCGTAACTCCACCCCCCCCCCCCTCTCTGACGCCAGGTTCCGCCTCATCCTCCCGCTCCCATCCCACCCGCTCATCGCGCGCGCAGCCGCGCTCCTGCCCCTCGCCGAGGGTGCCGAGAGCGACAGCGACGACGACCTCGTGCCACCAGAGATCGCCGACGTGTTCCGCGGCCCGCCGCTCGTGGTCGACGCCGTCGGCGCGGCCGTGGGCAGCTTGAGTCTCGACAACCTGGGCCCCGCGCGGCCCTCGTACATCATTTAGGTCTGTATATGCATTGTATGGGTAATGGTATGCTGTGGCTGTGGTTGTGGTCATGTGGGGCATGCTTCATGCCGTGCTCTTGTCCGCCTTGTCTGCCTTGCCCTTTCCGCCATTCCTCTTCTTGCCCCCCTTCGCGTCGCGTTCCGCCCTCGCCGCAATCCGCGCCTTGCGCCACCCACTCCGCGCTGCCTTGCCCTTTCCGACATCTTCGCGCACCCTGCGTTCCAGCCCAGCACGCGCCTCGCGCCGCGCGGTGCTCTTCTCGGTGCGCTTGCGGCGTACCTCGGTGAGGCGGCGGGCCTTGCGCGCGTTGCCGTCGAGAGGGGCTGTGGTGTGCAGCGCCTTGATGTGCAGCGGAGCGTAGGGCACAGTCGAGGCCATTGGGCTCTCGGGGCCAACGTCTGTGGGTATCCGAGACGCCTCAGCGTCAGCATTCTCCTTGCTCTCCCCGTCAGCTTGTCCGGGTGCGTGGTGGACCACGACGCTGCTCGTCGGGAACATGGCGACACTATGCACGGCGGGCGGCAAGACGCTCCTGGGAAGCAGACGGTCGAGGACGCCAATCTCGGGGTGCGACGCACGCACAGCCATCGCAGCGATTCGCCGGAGACCAACCGCCGCCGCGAGGTCGGCTTCACGGCGACCCAGGGGCACGATACGGATCTCGGGTGGCGGTGCATCCGCGCCACCAGCAGCAAACGCGCGCAGCCAGCGTTCTGGGGCCGGGAGGGTGGCGCGGACCATGCGGACGACCGTCGCGTGCTGCCGCAGAAGCGTGTTGTACGTCGCGGCGTACGTCGGGAGGGGGTCGACGAGCGCGAGAGGGGAGACGGACAGGTGAGGGACGAGGACGTATGCTGGGGGAGATGTTGCGCGGGATGTGGGTTGCGCGGTGGAAGGCTTGGCTGAGACGGCAGGCTCTGCTGGTGTCGCCGCAGTGGGTAGGAAGCGCGGCAGTGTTGTCGCTGCCGCTCCCGCGCCGGTCCCAGTTGGAGGTCCAGCAATGCGACCCGCCAGCGCGTCGCCGAGGAGCACGATGCGGAACCGCAGGTCGTCGATGCCGTGTTCGAGCGCCTTGATCGTCTCGTTTAGTCCGAGGACGAGGTGGTCGAGGGCCCCGGGACGCGGCGGCACGGTTGCGCTGTTGGAGGCAGTTGGAAGTTGCTTTAAGTCTGAGCTGGCTGAGGCCTCTGTCGCCTCTTTCATCTCGACGTCGCCGTCTCCGTTCACCGCAGACGAGGCCGCGCCGGCACCCGCACCCTTGCTCTTCTTACGCTCGCGCTTCGCCGCGCGCGAGCACCGGGCGCGCGAGACGTGGTACTCGGCGACCTCGGGCGGCACGAGGGCGGGCACTGCCGCAAGGACGGCAGTTTGCAAGTGATTAGGGAGAGAGGGCCTGGCGTCAGCAGAGAACTTGTGAAGGGACTGAAGCTACAGCTCGTCGAAGAGGGGTTGGCCAAAGCGGTCCCAGTTGACGGCCACAGAAGTCCGGGGAGACATGACGTTCAAGAAATGACGTCTCGAGGCGACTCACCATGCGACCGTCAGAGGGTTGGCCAGCACGGGCTTGACCACGTCGCGCGTGTCGCGCTTCGCCTGCTGGCGGATCGTGTTTCCTCCGGGGTGCTTTTGTACAGGCGGCATTGTAGTGTGCCGTTCGGACTCGGCAGAGCAAGAGCAGTCAAGAGGTGGACACGAGGGAGCAGGACGATCATGATCTTGAGGTTGTTGAATCTTGTTGCTGGCCATAATCAGGCACGGTTCAGGGTCCAATCAACACGTGCACCGCACGTGAGCAATGAGACGGGGGTGCCACAAAGCCGTTTGCTATTTGCCGCCCAGCGGCATTTTTCGGGGTTTGGGCTTTCCAAACTGGAGGACCCTGAGTGGGGGGGTTGGCAGTCGTTCAGATTTGGGAGGCGAAGTGTGGGTGTGGGTGGGTGTGGACTGGCGTCGACGGAGGGAGGGTGCTACCAAACGAGGCGACCTCACCATCCACCTCCTCTCCCACCACACTCTTGCCTAGCTAACTCCCTCCCCAAAAGGTGCTTTTGATCCCCACTCTTTACGGCTGCCGTGAGATACCGGCACACCCGCATCGAGTTCAAGAGCTTACCCCTTTCCAGTCGTCGACTCGCGACCTCATCTCGTTCTTCTCGTGAGTTTCTAGCAGTGCCAGTGTAGCAGTACTCGCGAGTTGCTACTGGCCGAGATTTCGGTACTGGGCAAGTTTTCTGTTCAGCAACTTACACTTGTCCAGTTCGACACCTCCCACTCGTCCATAACCTTCTCAAGATGGTTCGCGTTTCCGTTCTCGCCGACGCCCTCAACTCGATGGTCAACGCCGAGCGCCGTGGCAAGCGTCAGGTCCTCATCCGTCCTTCGTCCAAGGTCGTCATCAAGGTCCTTTCGGTCCTCCAGAAGCACGGTAAGTCGGTGCAGGCGTAGGACACTTGGAGAAGCGTGTGCGAGGAGTGCGCGTACCGAAGCGAGACTGGACCGGCCCATTGCTGGGAGAAATTTCAACCCGCCGCCGGATGTTACGTTGCCAGTCCACTCGGGGCTACGGTCGCGTGCCGCCGTCGTCCACGAGAAAAGAGACATGGGCGTGAACCCACATTGCCCGTCGTCATCATGGGCGATGCGCGCTGCTTGCCGCTCGTACGGGCAGCAGCGCCATCGCTTTTCCAACCAGGTCTCCAACATGGCGACCGCTGGAAGGAGCAGTCGCACGGCAACACCCAAAGCCTACCAACCCGCTGTTGCGTTTGGCAGCTCGCCATCGCCATCGCTACTGCACACCCTGCACTCTCGTGCTCTCCCCACTTTCCCCTTTCCACCACAACCCCGGAGTATAACTGCCCCTCCTCGCACAGTCTACCGAGGAAGGGCTTTAAATCTCCGGGAGAACGACACTCTTCATAACAATCCCTCTCGTCGCACTCAAGGCCGCACGGCCGGGGTCCTAGACGAGGGGGCTGATTGGGAGAGAACAAGCACGCATTTGCAGTGGGCGACAGGCGATGTTGGGCTGGCTGCGGGGCGTTTTGCCACGGGCAACCGGTCTGGCTTTGGCGGCATTCGTGGTGATGGCTCTCGGAGTTGGCAACACGCTCCGGCCATCTCCAAGTCTCTGGCTGTCGAGAACCAACACCAGACATCGTACTAACAAACCCAGGCTACATTGGCGAGTTCGAGATCATCGACGACCACCGTGGCGGCAAGGTCGTGATCCAGCTCAACGGCCGTCTCAACAAGACGGGTGTCATCTCGCCCCGCTTCAACATTGCCGTTGACGCCATCGAGAACTGGGTCGCCCTCCTCCTCCCCGCCCGTTCGTTCGGCAAGATCATCCTCACCACCTCGGCCGGTATCATGGACCACGAGGAGGCCCGTAGGAAGCACGTCGGTGGCAAGATCCTCGCCTACGTCTACTAGACGCGCCGCTAGTTTTTACGTGGCTGGTTCTGGGATGCATGTGACGATCATCTTTTCTTGTGTCGTGGGGAGGGGTGGTGCTGCGGCAAACGGGGTATGGGGTATGGGCGTAGTACGAGGGGCTCTCGTATCTCGTGTTCAGCTGTTGTCAGGCTTGCCTTGTTCTGTTAGGGTCGTGTTGCTGTTTCGGCCCGATGGTCATGCTGGGCGAACGGCGCACGTCTCGCCGTGTCCAGCGTTTACGGTGCATTATTTGTCAATATACGGTCGCGGTGCATTACTTGTCAATATACGGTTGCGCAGCACATCTCACTAAGCTCTCCGACAGGCCACAACGACTGTTGCATCTCAGGCTCAACCGTCAACCGCAATCATCGTCTGCATCTTCAAGTCACTGCGCCATTGTCTACCTCTTGGAGTCATTGTCTACCCTTGGAGTCTCGGTCTCAGTATTGCTACCACCACCCGCGCCTCTCGCCTCACCATCTTGTCCACCTTCAACCTCCCACGGATCCGAGAATGAACCTCTGTATGACACTGCATCTCACATGAACTCTACGCATGCCACTCTCTACTGATTCTGCGCGCCGTACCCGCGCAAGCCCTTCGCAAAGCTCCACTCTGTAGGAGCACTCTTCGAGTCGGAGATGCGGACGCCGTCCTTGGTGACACGCGCGATTTGGTACTGCGCGTAAGCGTCTATTTATGGGGCTTTGTAGGTCAATACGGGGATGGAACACCTACCTTGTTGATGCTGCGTGCGTCACGGTAGAAGAGCACCTTCATACACTCGTTGAGGGTCCTCTCGGCCTCTTCCTCGGTGAGGAGGTCGCCCTTGCCGTCGACGCCTGCCTTGGCCTCGTACGCCTCACGCAGGAGAGGTTGCGCAAGGTGCATGCCAAAGCCAGTCGCGAGAGTGGGGGCAGTGTACGTCGTGCCGAGGAGGTCGACGTAGCCAAGGAAGCTGGTCGTCAGTGGGGTTCAAATACTAATGTCCAGAGGAGATGCAGAGCAGAGCGGGAGAGGGCGCAACCATGCTGTGAGAAGCGTAGTTACTCACGGTTCGTCCTTGCTAAAGTCCCAGCCGCCGACGAGGACGGCGTTCCACAGGGGGTCGATTTTGCTGCGCCGAGAGTAGAAAATGTTGGCGAGGAACGTGTACAGGTTGGTTGGGGACAGGGGCGGGTGCGAGTCGGTGAGTTCAAGCGTCTCCTCCTCGCGCCTGGCGTGTTAGTTGAGCTGAAGCTGGAGCGCCAACTCACAAAAGGCCATCGAGCTCCTTCTTCAGGTACTGGTAGTCGCTCATGTCGCCGGCGACGCCGATCAGCGTGTGCGTGCCAAGCGCATGCAGACGCTCAATGTCGCGGAACCGCGCGAGAGAGCCGTACGAGCCTGCTGTCAGCTACATCCAGGAGTACCCTGTAGCTGACGTACCGAGCGTGTCGGCAGCGAGCATCACACCGTCCTTGTACTTGATGCCAATGACCGATGTACCCGTCACAAGCGGCTGGCTGCGTGGGTTAGGTTACGTCCTCAATGCAGCACCCACGATGTGTGCGAGACCGGGTCAGCGGCCGCGTGCCGCATGTTGTTGCGGGCGGGGACGCTCGAGTACATGTCGAACGACTGGTGGGCCGTCAGGGGCTGACCCCAAGCTGCCGGGTGCTGTTGAATAAAGCGGCCAGTACGAGAAATAGGAGTGTCCGTTAATGGAGGAAGGAGAGGCCAGCGTCAGCGCATGGCACAACAAGGAAGATATTGGCAAGGGCAACCACGAGAGGACAACGTACGTGGTTCATGATTGATGTGGGGAGCTGTCAACGGAGATGAAGGATTCAAGATGGGTCTGGTCGCAGCTGTGTCGATAGACCTCGGTGGTGGAGAGGATAGCAGTGGGGATGAGGGATGAGCTGACGACGAGGACGGGTGTGTCGACGGCAATGTAGGTGGTGGCTTGTTAGTCGTTGTGGTTGCAGCATGCAGCATGCAGCATCGATGATGATGAACGACGCGCGGTCGTGACCACTAGGCACTCATTACACGTGGCATTACAACACCATCCTTTCACGGATTGCCTGATACGATTGTCTCCTTCATTACGTAACAATCCTCATTGCGCGTCAACAACACGAGCCTGCTTTTCCTCGTGTTGACGTTTGTTTGGACTGTCATCTAGCGACAAACAACACTCTCCTCGCACCTCATCTTCGCCTCTGACAACGCTACCGGAAGAATCCACGCGTGAACAGGGAGACCATCCACCCATCTGTCCGCCATGGACAGCTACAACTTGCAAGAGGAGCTGCTGTCGCTCTCATCCGACCCATCACTATACCCCATCCCTTCTGAAATCGAGATCCCGGACCTCTCAACACACCAGATTGATGTGCACCTCTCGTCGGCCATCGACGCGGTCGTGACCGACCCCGACTCGATCCAACACTCTGCAGGCGAGACATACGACGTGTTTGCGTCGGTGCTCAAGCACGCCGACGCGCTGAGCGTCAACGGTGCCATCCTGCAAAAGACACTCGACGCCATCTGCTCTGGCCTCACGCACCATGCCAACGGTGTCATGGCGCTCGTTGCGCCGGGAAGCGGCAACGATGACCTCGACGCCCCTCTCGCCCACAAGGGACAGCTCGAGCGCTGGGCCTTTCTGCTCCAGTGGTTTGTTGGCGCAGCCGAGCGCGGCGCTGGCCGGGTGGGAGAGGACGCTTCCACGTCCGCCGCTCCCAGGCGTGGAAAGGGCAAGAAGACGACCAAGCAGGCGTCCCCAGCTACGTTTGCGTGGGCAGATCACCTTCCCCTCGTCCTCGGCACCATGACTCGCTCGCTGCGTATTCCCACCGCCCGCATCTGGCGCACATCCAGCGAGCGTGAGGCGTTTGTGTCGTGCTTTACAAAGCCGGCATACCAGCTCGCAGAGGTCGAGGCGTACCTCAAGATCAACGAAGTGCGCCTGGGTATCTACAAGGTCATCTGTATCGCGGTCAAGTTCCACGGACACGCCTTTGGCGCCCAGACCAGCATTGTCCAGAACCTCACCTACTTTGAACACCTCTCGGAGCCCATGGCTGACCTCCTTGCCATTCTCGAAAAGGAGTTTGACTACCCTCAACTCGCCGAGGAAGTCCTGCGCGACGTCGCAGCCAAGACGTTCTCCCACACGGACGCAAAGGGCCCCAGGTCCTTTTCTCGCTTTGTCGTCCGTCTCGCAGAGCACTCGCCGCGTGTCGTTCAGAAGCAGATGCCCTTACTTTTGGCCCACTTGGATAGCGAGGTGAGCTACGGTATTCAGGTGGTTAGCTGACAACAGGCACACCCGATGCGCATGGCGATTGTGGAGATTATTGGCCTCTTAATCAAGGACCTCATCATGACCGAGGAGGGCGAGAACGAGCAAAAGATGAAGCAGATCGAGCGGTACTTTGAGCTCCTCTTTGAGCGCTACCTCGACCTCAACTCTTACGTCCGCTCCAAGGTGCTCGCCACCCTCATCAAGCTCTGCGAGTGGGTACACAACCCTCTCATCTTTGGTTACCCGCACTAACCTACAGTCTTCCAGTCAGCCTCTCCAAGGAGCGCCGCAAGATGACCGAACTCACGATCCGCACCCTCGAGGACAAGACGTCGTCGGCCCGTCGCTACTCGATCCAGCTCCTGTGCAAGCTCGTCGAGACTCACCCCTTTGGCGTGGTGTACGGCGGTACTCTGAATCGCTCCGAGTGGCAGGCTGAGTACGAGACAGTTTGCGCGGAGCTCGAAAAGGTGGACACGCACGAGATGGAGCAGGCCCGCCGCGATGCGGGTATGGACGAGGACGAAGAGGAGGAGGAGGAGGAGGAAGAGGAGGACGAGAGCGGCGAGAAGGACGAGGACGACAACGAGTCTTCCGACAAGGACGATGCTGAGGAGGAAGCTGAGCCTGCTACACCCAAACCCAAGAAGGACCGCAAGCCTCGCAAGTCGCAGCTGAATGTGGCCGCAGTGGAGGCCGAGCAGACCTCGCTCGACCCCCAAATGATCAATGGTCTCCGCCTTAAGAAGAAGTACCACGCCGACGCCCTGCGGTTCATTGACCAGATTGAGTCTGCAATCCCAACGCTGTGCCAGCTCCTCGTGTCGACCTCCAAATCTGAGGTCCTCGAGTCGATGCGCTTCTTCCGCACTGCATACGAGTACAAGATTGAGTCTGCAGAGCAGGGCATCAAGACCATGCTCCACCTCATCTGGACCAAGGACGTCAACTCGACGGCGGCCGACGACGGTATGGATGGCCGCTCGGTCCGCGCCAACCTCATTGATGTGTACCGCTCCCTCTACTTTGATGTCGTGCCGGACCTTACGCCCAAGCAGCAGGTCAACCGTATCGCCAAGAATATGATTGAGTACGTATCGTGGGAACCAATAACACTGTGCTGACTCTCTCCAGGCGCACGTACGGTGCTACGCTAGCAGAGCTCACCTCGCTCGAGGAGCTCATGCGCACCATGATGGCTGACGGCGGCGTGCACCCGGACGTCATCAACAAGCTGTGGCAGGTTTACAGTGGGTCCCGAAAGCGTAGTGTGGTCTGACCCAACAGGCACTGAGCAGGAGATCCCCAAGGCCCAACGCCAGGGCGCCATCATCATCCTCGGCATGTTGGCTGTTGCCAAGCGTGAGGTTGTCACAGAGCGTGTCGATTCGCTGCTCAAGATTGGCCTCGGTCCATTGGGAATGGTGAGCTTTCATGTCGCAACACCAAGCTGACGCCAGAACGATCTTGTGCTCGCACGGTACACGTGTATCGCTCTGCAGCGCCTGGGTGGCAGCGCGAAGAAGGTCAAGGGATCGCTCACGGACAAGACGATGCGGTTGCCCATGGACAATGCGGTCTTTGCCAAGCTTGAAACCATGGTCAAGATGCCGTCACTCTCGCCTCAGTGGTTTGGCATGGCCGAGCAGGCCGTCAACACCATCTACCTCCTTGGCCAGCAGCCCGACCTCCTGTGCGGCGACATTATCAAGGCTCTCACTGCCAAGGTGTTTGAGCAACCCAAGTCTGTGGAGCCGACACCAGCCGAGACGCCGGCCGAGAGCGAGAGTGAGGAACCCGGGGCCGCAGACTCGTCTTCTGTGCCAGACTCCCCATCGCCGGCCGCACCCGCACCCGCACCATCTGCCATGTCGCGCACGTCTTCGACGGGGTTGTCATTTGACCCCTCTGAAACACCTCCAGCTGCCAAGCGGGACGAGGTCGGTGCATTTGTGCTCGCCCAGCTCGTCTTTGTTGTCGGGCACGTCGCGCTCAAGCACATTGTGTATCTCGAGCTGGTGGAGCGCGAATTCAAGAGGCGCAAGGACGAAAAGGCCAAGGAGAAGGCTGCGTCCAAGCCGGCAGACAAGGACGGCAACGACCTGGACGCGGTCGCAGGCAACGCCGAAGACGACATTGGTGACCTGATTACGGGCATCCGAGAGCGCGAGCTGTTGTATGGCGACAAGAGCCTTTTGTCCGTGTACGGCCCGCTTATTGTGGCCGTGTGCGCGAGCCCGAAGCGGTATCGGTCGCCTACGCTGCGCGAGGCTGCCGTGCTGGCCCTCACAAAGCTCATGTGCGTGTCGGCACAGTTTTGCGAGGCGCACCTGTTGCTCCTGTTCAAGATTCTCGAGACGAGTCGCGACCCGGTGGTGCGCAGCAACATTGTCATTGCGCTCGGCGACATTGCCGTGTGCTGGGGCAGCCTGATTGACGACAACTCTGAGCGGCTGTACCAGGGTCTGACCGACCCCGACCCTATCGTCAAGAAGAACACGCTCATGGTGCTCACGCACCTGATCCTGAACGGCATGATCAAGGTCAAGGGCCAGCTTGGCGAGATGGCAAAGTGCCTCGAAGACCCAGACCAGCGCATCTCAGACCTCGCCAAACTCTTCTTCACCGAGCTCAGCACAAAGGACAATGCGCTATACAACAACCTCCAGGACGTCATTTCGCACCTGTCCATTGGCGCGCACGCGGTGGACGAAGAGACGTTTGAGCGCACGATGCGTTTCATTTTTACGTTTATCGAAAAGGAACGGCAGGCAGAGCAGCTCGTCGAAAAGCTCTGCCAGCGTTTCCGACTCGCCACCGAGGAACGCCAGTGGCGCGACATTGCATTCTGTCTTTCGCTGCTCCCCTTCAAGTCGGAGCGCAGTATGAAGAAGCTCATCGAGGGCCTGCCGTTCTACCAGGACAAGCTCCACGAGGAGACCGTCTTCCGCCGCTTTACAGAGATTCTTGCCAAGGTGGGTGTGCGCGAAAGCGTTGTCATGCGGCCCATGTGTGGCGTTGCTCTCTTGGGACACGCTGACCCCAGGCACGCACGAACAAGAACTCGAACAAGCCCGAGACCGAGCTCAAGGAGTTTGAGGCGATTCTGGCCGAACACCAGTCCAAGGGTCTCGAGGAGCAGGCACTCGAGGCCGACGTCCTCAAGAAGACCAAGGCGGCCAAGCGGCGTGCGGCTAAGCGCACCGCCGCAGGCGGGGCAGCGCGTGTCAGGGGCGCGAGCGTGGAGCCCGCACAAGCAAAGGAGCGGCCCAGGCGAGGTGCAAGTGAGTACGAGGAGGAATAGAGGCAGCGACTGTCAATCGGAAAGAACATACACTGACAGCAGACCGACGGCGCGTGGTCGAGAGCGAGAGTGACGACGAATGAGCCTTGAGCTAGCGCAATCACCGCGAGACCGGAGATTGGCAGGAACCTGTTGTATTACAGCTATGGATATGATAGATACGTATGGACTCGAGACTCGTAATACCAAAAGGTCTATCCTCTATTCTAGCGCATAGTTTGCGCGTGCCACAAGCAGTGTGTGGTTTTGTTTTTTTAGTTGTGTTGGCGTTGAAAGGCAGGTCGGAGTCTTGGGACCGACGTCGAGGTTCGACTCGACACATGGGATGTTCACCCTCGGCCATTCTCACCCTCCGTCTGCGCTCACTTGACCGGGAAGAGGAGCGCAAAGCTCCCACCGACAAAGTTCGTGACGCCAGTGTAGATGAGCAAGAGGCCATAGTTTGTCTTTCCGTACGCGCCCGACGCGCCCGTCATGACGCCGCCGACGTCGAGGAGGGCGGTGGCGATGGGGCCCGACGAGAGCGAGCCGACGCCCTTGAGGATGGTGAAGAGGGAGAAGTAGAGGGCAGGGAGGGTTGGGTCGTCCTCTGCAATGTTAGTTGGCGGGGAAATGCTTGTTTTGGGGGTGGGGTGGGATTGGGTGGACGCCGTCGATGACAATCTCACACCACGCACGGAGGATAGACTCACTGCAAATAATAGTAATCATCTTGGACCACACGCCCACAAAGCTCAGCGCCGTCATGCCCCACACAATCGAGAACAGCACCAGCAACGTGTCGCTCGTGCCCATCCCCCACAGCACCAGGGTCGACATGGTCGCGAGGCTGCACGAACACGGAATAACGACGCGCATCGGGTACCTGTCGCTCAGCCAGCCGGTCAGCGTGTTGCCGGGTACGGCGGCGGCGTTCATGATGGCCACGAGGGCCGTGCCGTTGGGCTTTGTCGCGCGGATCTTGTCGGCGTAGGCTGGGTGTTAGTGGGAGCTGGGAGTGGGGGAGGGGGGAGCGAGGGTGATGACTACGTGGGCGGAAACAGTCCAGAGTCGTGCGGTGCGATGGCAAAATATGTAGATAATGAGGTGCGCCGATAATCCACCAACACACCAACCACCCCACCTCCAAACCCCGTACTCACTAGGAATCCACAAGCTGGGAATAAAGTTACCCAACCCAGTAATGAGGATGATAATCATCCCAAGCCAGCTCTTGCCCTTCATAAACGTCGCCCAGTCGACTTTGGGCGCCTGGGTGCGTCCCCTCACGCGCCCAAGGGGAATCCGGCGCTTGATAAATAAGAGGGCGACGCCGCAGGACAGGCCAAACCCGACGCCCAGCGAGATCATGGTCGCCTTGTAACCGAACCGGCTGAGCAGGCCAGACACAATAAAGGGGAACACGGTGCCGCCGGCGCCTGTGCCGGCGAACATGATGCCAGTGGCGATGCCACGGCGGAGTTGGAACCATTCGTAGATTAGGGTTGCGCAGGGGAGGTACAGGGCTGGGGTGTGAGTGAATGCGGGCAGTGGGGTGGGGTTGACCCACCTCCAGCAAACGGATAGAAGATTCCAATGGTAATGAGCAAATGCCACGGCTGGGTGACAAACGCCGACGCAATGAGGGCAGCGGTGGCAACGGCGAGGCCGTAGAACTGGATCCCCTTTTCGTGCTGCGGGAACGCGGTGAAGACGCTGTGGTGTAAGTCGCGCTCGAGGAAGGGGCTGGGATGACGAGGTGGGGCGACAACGAGCTGGTTTCAGAGTGCCAGAGTGGCACCCGACACCCTCACCTGTCGCTCCCCCTGCCAAGTCTACTCACGGAGCAAGGAACGCAGCAGTCATATACATCAGTCCCGTCTGCAGTGTCGCCGCGAGAGTGAGCGTGCTCTCTGCCCCGGGGAACATTTCCGTGCTCCAGTACTGGTGCAGAATCCCCACACTCCAGGGCAGACCCCAGACGATGGTCTCGACGATAGTGGCCGCGGCCAAAAACAACCACGCATCTCGCCCCGTGTCGACGGGGGGGAGTGCGGGCAGCTCGCGCTCATCGGGAACCTCGGTGAGGCGCGTTTTCGCCTCTTCGAGCTCGAGGTCAAGCGCAGTGTTCAACGCCTCGAGGTCGACTGTGGAAGCTCCGGCGGAGGGAGGGAGAGACGGCCCAGGCATAGGCGAGGCTTTCCCATCCTTGATCGGCGGGAGGTAGACGCGTTCCGGGGCCGGGGGTGGGGCGGGGCGCGGGCCGGCGCGTGAGGGCCGGCGCTCTGTTTTGGTCCTGACGGAGGCGAGCTCGAAGCCCGAAGCGTTGATCATGATGGAGAGTGTGTGGGAGAGTAGAGGAGGAGGAGAGGAGGAGTGGGGAGGTGTGTTAGAGGTTGGTCGAAGTCGAGGTCCCAGTCAGATGGAGAGTGAAGCTGAGTGAAGCTGTAAGCAAGAGTATCCCAGCAACCCCGCGCCTTATCTACATCTCCCCTCAGCAAGTCATTCCTCTCTCCCAAGAAAAAAAAAACCGCACCAGAATGACATCGCCACATTCATGACGGGCGGGCCATGAAAGGTTGATCCGTTCTTGGCCCCAGGCACGCAGGTCGGCTTCGGTTCCTATCGGCAAGCGCGACCCACATGTCCCAGCCCAGAGAGACCTTGTCCCTGGCCGAGTAGGAGGCCCGACTTTGCCCGTACGCGCCGTACGCCCGCAACGTTGCCTGCTTGCCTCATCCCCGCGTCCAGGTACACGTAGACGTTGCGAGTGTGCACGTGTACACGTGCAGCCACCAGCGGCCCATGATATCGGCAAGGCACGGCGGTTATCGCGGCGGCTACCACACTTTTTCTTACTGCCAGAATAATTTAGCAGACACCAAACTGCTCGGGTCCTCAGTACACCTCATCAAAGTCTCGCTAGAGTGCCAAGACAGACCGTCCGTTTGCATCTTCAGGACAATTGAGTAGTCACATTTTCTCGTCGGGCAGGATATCCCACCAACCGCTCGGCACGTATCGGCTGCCTGTGCAGCAAGAAGTCGCTTTGTCTACGCTACCCCCACTGCCGTTCATGTGTCATCGGACTGAAACATGGTCATGCATCAATGTCAACGGCTTTGGATAGTCGAACGGTGTCCAGGCTTGCCGTTCATTGTTGACGAATATGGACGGCTAAAACATCCTTGTGTAATGTCTGCCATCCGAATACTGATGGAGAACCTCTCGTGATGCCTACCATCTCTTCACCAACCAGTAATTTCTTCGGTTTACGGTGCGGCACAGTCAGAGTATACAAGTTGGAAACTTGGCCGCGGCAAACCCTACAGCCCAAGATGCTGTTATTAAAAATGTCCAAGGCGAGGTATACTCAATCGTTGTGTCGGCCGAATGGACATGGACCTCTCGCTCGTCCTCTCGCTCGTAGGGAACCAGAACGCGCGAGAAGCGATTCAGAAACAGTCAGGAGTCGTCGATGGGAAATGAAGCTCGGCGCCAACTATGTCCGCAGTAGGTGCTGTCGGCCGGTATCGTTGTTGGACATGACATGTCGTCGCACAATAATTTCACGACTTCGGGCAGTGCTTCGGCTCCCATCGGCATGGATAACGGCCAGGTCCTGGCGATAATGGGGCAGGGTTCGGGCCTGAACCATCCAGCCCGCACCCACCCAGCTGTAGTTATCCAGGAACCCAATGGGAGTGCATGGTAGGCACAGACACGAGAATACCTCAGTTACACTGGTGGGCGTACACCATCACCCGACCAGCACCCGTCGACAACTTCGTCGAGATTTGGTGAAGTTCCCGAAATCTGCGCTGGGAACACTCTTAAATAAGAACAAGTACTAGTATTTTTCAACGGACGGGTTGTACGTGTGGGAAGCTGCACGACCAAATTGCCCATTGCACAACGGGTGGCCCTGGTCTGAGGGGATGAGTGTTCGGTTCCTAGCCATATCCAATATTGCCACTGGCAGGAATGGTCCGGAGGAGAGTAGCACCGATCCCAAACTGACAAATATTTTTGCTTCTTGCCGTCAGATGTATGCATGTGCTGCATGCTGTTTTTTCAGGGTGGGTGAGATGTAGCCTGCTGTGAGCGTGCGACAGAGCATGGAGCTTCAGTAAGACTTCAATAATAATGGGTTTAAGTAGTTGTTGTCAAGGTCGTGATCATGATAAGAAAAGCCACGTGTGGGGCGCGTCGCCGGCGTCCGGCTTTGACTTCGGACAAGTTGGCTGTAACCATGGTCGACCTCACTGTCGTCACTCGCGATCACTTTGCAGCATTCAACACCAACTCTTATCCGCTCGCGTGCCAGCGCCTCTCACTCATGCCGCGCCTCCCGACCGCCCTGTGCCACCTCCCGCGCGCGCGCTTCTCAACCTCGAGCACCGCGGGATCACCCCTACCCTCCCCCAGCGTCTTGGCCATGGCACCCTATGCCACGCACCCCACCCCCTCCTCCTCGTCATCACCCTTATTCCCCACCGCCTCGTCCCCTTACCCCCACAAAAACTACCCCGACCACGTCCCACTCAACGCGGCCCAAAACGCACTCCTCGCACTCGGTTCGGGTCTCGTCGGCGTCATGAACTACACCTCGCGCCCAGACCTGATCGCGACACTCAGCGAGTCGACAGCGTCCTCCTTCTTGCCCCGCCTTCACGACGCCATGGCCTCGCACCCCGAAGGAAGACAGATCCTCCGCGACGCCCCCGTCCTCTCGTCCGAGACGGTTAGCTTGCCGTATCTTCGGACACTGAGGAGGGGGACGGTGGGGCGCGAGTATGTCGAGTGGCTGGATCGGGATGGGATTACGCCTGATTCGAGGGAGAAGGTGAGTGTGTGCGGCGGGGTGGAGGGGAAGATGAGGGGGGTGAAACGGGAGTGTGGAGAGGGAGCGATGAGGGCGTAGACGGTTATATGAGAGGGGGAGTGATGGGGGGGTTTAGTCGGTGGGACGAGGCGGCTGGAGTGAGAGAGGGTGCATCCCGCTGGGCAGCTGTGGAGCAGAGACGTGCTGGACGCGCGACCCAGAGGCGCTCAGAGTCGTGTCACAAGAGATGTATGGGAAAGAGAACGGAGGGACAAAGAGACGCATGAGCAAGAATTGCGAGTTGCTGGAGCGAGTCTTTTGAGCGAGTTGCGTGAGAGCGAGAGTTTGCGTGAACAAGAGTTGTGCGTGAGGGAGAGACGCATGTTACTTGAGCGAGCACGCAAAACATTTGGGAATGGTACCTGGACATGGAGACGCATGAGCCATGGTCGCGCGCAAGTCCACACCCACTTGGACGCCGCGCCTAGGCACTGCAGTACAACCCCTCGCCGCGCTTCCGGAAGCCCCTCGCCATCCACCCACGCACCACACCACACCGCGCACCACATACCCACGCCGCTACTAACCCCAGGTCCGCTACATCGACTCCCCGACCCTCGCCTACACAATGCTACGCTACCGCCAAACGCACGACCTGTACCACACGCTCTTTTGCCTCCCGCCTACGCTCGTGCACGAGCTATCCCTGAAAGCGCTCGAGTGGTCCAACATGTCTCTGCCTGCCGCGGCCTTGTCGTCGCTGTTCGGGCCGTTGCGCCTGAGCGCCAAGCGGCGCGACATGTGGGTGCAGGACTGGGTGCCGTGGGCGCTGCGCACGGGGGCCGGAGGCAGGACGCTCGTGGGTGTCTATTGGGAGAAGCGGTGGGAGCAGGGCATTGGCGAGCTCCGCCGCGAACTTGGGGTCATGCGTAATGACCATCCGAATGCCGAGGCGAGGTGGAGGGGGTATCGCGAGCTGCGTGAGATGGAGAGGGAGCTTAGGCGCAAGGGCGAGTGGATTGATGAGCCCGAGGAGTGGTAGCTGGGATGCAAAGTAGTTAGAATGGTGTGCCAGCAGCACAGGGGGGACGGGATCGAGCAGCAGGGTCCAGCAGCACATGTGGACCACAGGCACCTCTGTCATTAACATTAAGATCGGTAGAGTAGACTCTATGCATTCATGCTAGATGTTGTGTGCGTAACCATGCTCGTGCTCCGTGTAAAACGCTATAAAACGCCTTGGCTGTGGGGGTTAGCTTCTTGTTCACAGCACGGTGGGTCTTCCTGCCAGGCGTCTCGACAGTCGTTGGTCACCTTCCGGAAGAGGGGTCACCTCAAGGGCGTGGGTAGTCACAACAGCCCTCGCGCGCCTGCAGCTGTCTCCTCTGTGGGACTCGTCCCGGTGAGGACACGGCCACACTGCCCGTCACATACGCTGCACTCGTGCGTTGCGTGACCCCCCGACCCCCTGCCTCGCTCGTGCGCAGGCTGCCCACACTCGCTGCGCTCGCGTACCCCGACCCCCTCGCTTCCCTCGTGGGACTCACCTATAATACTGGAACGTGTCGTACAACCGGGTATAGTTGCTCCCGGTCGAGCTCACAATCAAGCGGTCGAGGTACGCGTCGACCGCCTGGGTCGTGAGGCCGAGCGCAAAGCGCTCGCGGAAGTGGTTGACTGTATTCTCGCCAAAGATGGTAAAGCAGTCGAGTTTCGAGTCCTTTTGCATGAGCTCGACAATCGTAATGAGGCTGTCCGAGTGCTTGCGCGCGGCCTCGAAGCCTTCCTTGAACAGCTTGCGGAAGTAGTCGTAGCCGGGGCTGTCGAGGCCGCCCATAATCTCGACATACTCCAGAGGCATCTTGAACGGCGCCGCCTCAAAGCCCATGTTGCCGCCAGGCGAGTTGGACAGCATGAACCCAAAGTCAATGTGGATCAGGTGGCCGTCGCGGTCGACGAGAATGTTGCCATTGTGCCGGTCCTTGATCTGCAGCAGGTACGTAATGACGCTGTAACCCGCGAGTGACTTTATAAAGTTGCGGCGGGCGCGCGCAAAGATGCCGCTGTCGGGTTTGCCATAGGTCTGTGGGTGAGCTCGGGCGCAAGTTCGCTAAGCTCACGTTGACAAAGTGGTCCATGAGGGACACGTGCCCGATCGGCACGCCAGACGCGACACGGCGCGCATACTCGCTCTTCTTGATCGAGTGTACAGACACCGCGTCCGTGATTGTCTCGACGAGGCCAGACGTCTCGCCCGTGATGAGGATCCGGAAACTACGAGTTAGTATGGGCGTACATGGGGCCGAGCCAGCGTTGAACCAATCGTCGACCCAGCCCACCATTCCCACCACTCACAATCTCGCCCAACAGTCACACTTTTCCTCCTTCCAGATGCGCACAAAGCGCTCAATCAACTGGGTCGCAAGCTGCTCCTGCCTGAGATCCGCGCCCGTCTTGACAATGACGGAAATAACGTCCCAGTTTGCCAAATGGCCCCACGGCGACGCGGCGCGGATACGGCTCTTCTTGGCCGTCCACGACTCTTTGAAAATGGCCGCCGACGGGTCAGCCTTGTTGATTTCGCGCCGCACGATGCCCTCGTCCTCGGCCGTCTTGCCCTCGGTGTTGTCGACCTCGACGCCCTCGGGCCGCGCCGTCATGCGGCTCACGCGCTCGTCCTCGAGTGCCATCATCTCCTCCATGATGCGGTCGCGGATCGCCGCTGCTTGTGCCGCCGCGAGGCGCAGCTTTCCGCCCGTGCCAGGAGCAGGTTGGTCGGCGGGTGAAGGTGTTTGTGGCTCCTTTGCCGCGCCAGCACCCGTGATCCAACCCGTACCGGGGATCCAGCGCAGGGGACCTGAACTAGATGTCTGGGCCTCCGGTGTTGGTGGCACGGTTGAGGCGTTGAGCTGGGCCAGCATCACGGCCGCAGTGCGCATACGCTCCGAGTAATCTTCGAGCGTAATCACGCGTTTGGGCGTATGCCGTCCCTCGGCCATGTCGTCGACTGGCGACGCAGGTGTCCCTGGTGTCGCCGGTCGCAGCCCTGGACTGTCGACTCGGAAACCGCCGCCGTTGGGAGTACCCGGTTGCGACGACCGATTACCTGGGAACGGTGAACGGATCGAGCCGTGCGGTGAGTCACCCAGGGAATTCCTGGTCGACGGCGACAGGTCGACGGCGCTGTTCCACACCTCGAGGTCTAGCTGTTTGTTCTTTGGCGCCGAGGGAAGCGGCAGTGTATCGCTCAGGTCTGGGACATTGTCGCGCACCGACAGGTTGCCGTACACTTGCTCGACGAGGTCCATCTCCTCGCCCTCGTCTGGGGGCATCGACTTGCGCTCGTCTGGCGTCGGTGTCGACTTTTCGTCAGATCCCGAGTCTGCCTCGGCAGCAGCAGCTGCAGCCGCCTCGGTCATGGCCGCCGTCACGGGCTTTGATGGCATGGTCGTGCCAAACCCGTCCAATGGCGGCATCGAGCTCATATCGCCCAGCTCTCGCTTCCTCCGCTTGGCGTCCTCTTGCATGACAATCTTCTTCAGCAGCTCGCGGTTTTCCCGCCTTGTTGGGTCAAAGTCGAGATCGTCCTCGAGAATTTCCACATGGAGGAGGTAGGGCGCGCGCTCGGCCGAGTTGAGAACCACAGAGTCCCCTGGCGAGATGCGGACGACACGCGAGTGGGCCATTGTACGCGACCGCTTGCCTGGTGATCTTGGCAGGATGCTCTTGTCGTCCTTTTTGCGGTGGTGGTCCGCATTGCACCACAACGGCATGCACACCTCTGCAGGGAGATTGTGGTTGAGGCTGGTAAGCTCTGCGCGCAAGGCGGAAATGCGAGCGGGCTTTGGAATCACGAGCAGGCGGTTGCTAATGTCCTCGAGCAGCAAGAGGAAGCGGATCTCGCTGCGGCAATAGTGGTTCTTGAGCAGCTTTGATTGGGAGTCAGCAGAGTAGGTCGCAAGCAGCGCGTCCGCTGTCGGTGGCCGGTTTATTGAGCGCAGGTGGTTGTTGCTGCTCTCGAGACCAGCGAGGTTGGGCACCGAGTGGAACGCCGCGCGTCTTGGCACACCGGGATGTGGGCTCGTCGAGGGGAGAGGGATGGGCGAACAGGTGGGGCTTTGGGAAAACGGGTCACGACCACGCTGGTCGGTGATAATCTCTGTAGGCGTAGCAATGTTGGGCGCCGACTCGTGAGCGAGCAACGACGGCGTGGTCATTGACGGATGGACTGGAGGTCGGGCGCTCTTTGGTGCAATCATTGAGTCTGGGCGGATCCGTGGCGGCGGCGCCTTGCTGGGTACAAGAGGTGGGGGGCGATTGTCGTCGTCCGAGGCATCTGTCGAGCTGTCGAGCGGTGTGGGCGAGTCGGTCGTCCTGCGGTTGACCCATTCGCCATCACGAGGTCCGTCTGCTCCGCCCGTCTGGTCGACCTCTACACGCGCGCGAGACTCTTGCATGCCACCAATCGGTCGGCGGCCTTGGATGACGGCCCACTCGCCCGCAAGGGGAGTGAGACGCGGCATCCCCGGCGCACCTGCGAGCATGACGCCCATGCCGACGAGGGCGGACGCGGCGTGCGGGTTGACGCGGACGGGCGGTGCTGGCGGTTCTGGTGGGGCGGCATTGACGACCGACATTGGGCTCGACAGAGACAGGCTCATGGGGTGGGGCGATTGAGGGAGGGAGCGGTATGGCGAGCGCGACGGTTCTGGCGAGTCACCGAAGATGATTTCATGGCAGCGGTGCAGGACGCGCTGGCAGATGGCAAACGCGCGCGGGTTGGTCGTCCGTGTCGGCGTCAAGTCGTGCAGCGCCGTCTGCATAAACCAAAACGTCTGCGGGTGTGAGTAGTGTCGTTGGTAGGGTGGTGCACGTCGCTCACGAGCATGGCAGAGTGGGTGCTCTCGTCGCAGCGCTGGAGAACAAAGCTCTCGAGTGCGTTGCTCTCGGTCGGCCGCGTAATGAGCAGGTGGCTGCTGTCAGCATGGCGCGGGCAAAGTAAACGCCGACGGCGACGTACCATATCTGTGGCCAGTAGAACTCGACCTCTTCGTACGGCATAGACTTCATCCGCCAGCACAGGTAGTGGCTGATGCCAATGCTGTCCGGGTACGTCTTGAGGTAGTGCATCGCGAGCGAGATGGTAAAGTACGGCGAGAGGAACAGCCGTAGCCTGTGTGTGTCAGCTGAGGGGGGTCAACGCCGAGAGCGTGGCGTACAAGAGTGCGTGCGACATGGTGGGCGGAACCGCCGTTGGGCGTCGGTCAGTACAGAATCGGTATATGAACAAGCCAAGTTGGACGCGGCGTCGGCGTCGGCGTCGGCGTCGGCAATCGGGGCACGGAAACAAGCGGGCGTGCGTGCGGGGTGTGTCGAAACGAAACTCGAGGGTAGACCACGTTCACCGTTTCACGTCGACGTTGCCGCGGCCAGCGGGGGCAGCAGCAGCAACGGCGAGGTGAGCGTGAGCGTGCAAGCGTGCAGACGCAGCTGGCGGCGAGTACGTGGGTGTGTTGGGTTGAAGGCAATGTTTGGGTGGTGGTGAAGCAGTAAAAGGAGAGTTGCAACGAGTTGTAGTGGGCCGGTGGATGCACGGAACGGGGTGTGGCCGGGTGGACCGGACACGCTGACTGCGGGAGTGGTTGCACTGCTGGCACATATTTAGGCTCAGGGCCCAACAAACAGCCCACAACGCCACTAAGTAAATCGGCAGCCACCGACGACAACAACCACTGCAGTATACAGTACACACCAGCCCCATGCATGCCACCAGCTCGATACCCGGCCACAGCACGCACTTCTACAACAGCATGCATCTAGAGATCGACACCAAACACTCAACCACGTCGGGGAAAACTAGTCGTCATCGTCGTCAAGTTTAAACACCGAATTCGGGTCTTCGCCACTCTGCCTTGACGTGGGCCGTGGCGTGCCGCTGTCACTCGCGCCGCGGCTCTCTCCCGAGCCCGGATCGACGGCGCCAACGGTGTCGACGGCCCCGAGGGGGTCGGCGCTGTCATCCAGTGGTGTAGACTTTGCCGTGTCGTTGGCCCCGGCACTGGCACTTCGGCGACCACTCCCACTGCCCCTCTCGCTACTGCCTCCACTGTGCTCACGCCTCGGCTCCCAGCTACGCCGAGAATCGCCCACATCGTCCGTGTAGCTCGCGTAGCCTCTGTCGGGCTGCAACGCCGCGGCCGCATCTGAAGCATCTTCAGAGAGGACGGGCACGTCGTGCGCCGCGTGCGCCGGCAGCGAGTCGGTCGACAGGTTGTTGCGGATAAACACGTCGGCTGGCGGCTTGGAAGTGTCAAGCAGGTGTGGAAAGACACGCAGGTGGGAAGATCGAGGACAGAATGGACAGACGCCAAGAAAACCACAGGTCCCAAGAGATAGATGTCAGCACAAGGCTCGAGAGCGGGCTTGGGTGACGTACCCCGTCATCGTCGGTCGATAGCCGGAGGCCCGTGCTCGACGACAGTTGGTGAAAGTTGCGCATGCTACGTGTCAGTGCTGCGGCCATCGCAGCCTGAGCCGCACATGTACCAGCCCACCACTCATACTCACGAATGTCCCTGGCGCCGGCGGTACCACCACGCTGCCCCCGCAATGGCCACGAGCACGAGCGCGAAGAAGCCAAACCACGAGCCGGCCGACGTTGTGCGGCGCATAAGAGGCGGCATCTTGGAGTGGGTCGAAGTGGAGGTGGAGTGGAGGGGGGGGCCAACGCTGGAGATGGACAGATGTACGACGGGAGAGGGGGTAGGAGATACTAGACCGAGATGACCGCAAGAGGGTTGGGAAATGTAGAGATGGTGTTGACGGACAATGGTGGGAGCACTAGACCATGAGTGCGATCGTGAGAGATGTTGGCCGGAAACAATCACTCTCTGGTGCGCAGTGCGTCATTGACTAGACGCGTCAAAATGGCATGTGGCACCTACCCTACCCACCCTGTGGCAGTCGCGTACCTGGGCAAACAAGTGGCTACTAACCATACGCGTCCAAGAGAATCAGCCATGGAACAGTTGTACACATGCAGTAACAGTGACCCATCGGGTCATCGACATGCAGCGGGTGGTTGTTAGTACTAATGATGCGCTGGTGGGTAGCGAACCCATCCAGACTGCACTGTAATGCAACATGCTGCACCCTTCCTTGCACCGCACAGCACCGCCGATCCTGCCACACTACTGTTGCGCCCCCGTTGCGTGCGTGGTAACACGTCAGCTGGAATATCTCTTTTATCCTCTTGTCTTGTCTCGTTATCATTCTGTCCATTGGACTGACCTCCTCTCAGTCAAACCCCCATCTACACCTCGCCTCTGCTGCAATTTCCCATATCGACCCCGCAATCACTGCCCGCTCGACTGGTCTCCATCCAATCGACTCCACAACTTCATCTCTGCCCACGACTATCCACGCTGGCCTTAACACCTCAGCACAATGTCAGTCTCCTACATGGCCATCAAGCTCGACCCCAAGACGGTCCAACAGGCCCAGGAGCAGCGTGTCCACTACGCCCTCAAAGTCCCGTGCAACTTTGACACTCTGCTCGACCTCGCTGAAGTCGTGACCGAGTTCATTTACAAGTACGAGGTCAAGTTTGCCGTCGACGACGTTTGGACGGAAGCCACGCTTCCGCACCGTTTTCCGCGCACGCTGCTGCAAGTCGATGGGCCTCTGCTCGGCATGCTTCTCGAAGCAAAGGTCGACCCTCGGCTCTTGCTCGTGGAAGAGGACGAGCGGGCTTACGGCCTCCATTTCTCAGCGCGCACCATGGTCGGTCTGTTTCAATGGTACGTCCATGTCAAGGACGAGTACGCGCTCGCGGAAAGGATCGGCAGGCCGTTCCGCGTCCGCATGGTTCTTCCCGACGCTGGCACGCCCGACGCATCCGTGCCAAAGGTCGCCTTGCCCTACAACATGGTACGTGTCCGTTGCAAGGGTGGTGAGCTCATTACCACAGGCCGAGACTGCCCTGGAGGCGCAAAAGGCGTCGTACCGCCAAACGCCAATGGAGGACAAGGCAAACAAGACCGCCCAAGACTTTGTGCGCAACCTGAACGCGCGTCAAATCACCTTTGAATCGCCGCATACCCTCGAGGTCCATGCCTTCCTGGACAAGGAAACCGACCCGGACCACGTCGCTTGGATCCGCTGTGTGAAAGACAGCGCGTCTTCGGATCTTTCAATGGCCTTCGCCGGCATCGACATGAAGGTATGTGCTCTGTTGATTCCACGCTCACGGCAGCGCGTCGTCTCTCAAAGCGCTTCCAAGGCACTGGACGCCCAATTCGTCAAAATCGGCAAGACGTCAGCCGCGCCCAGCGACGGTACGGGCGATGCTGGTCCTGGTCCCCAGACGTCCAAGTCCATGGCGGGCGTAGAGGACATGGACGACACCACTGCGACTGTGAGCTAGAGCTTACTGCTACGCGTGCTGACGTGTGTTAGTGAAGAGACGCCCCTTGTGGCGCCGAGTTCAGAGGGTTGAGGGGGGGGGGGGGCGTATCCCACAAATGTGACTTGCAGGGGACGGCACTCGGCAGAAACAGCATCACTTTTTGAGGTTCAGAAATCGGAGAACTGGGCGGGGAATGGGAAAAATGTGATACAAAAGGATTGAGAGCAGACAGGAATGCACATGACCGACAATGTGAAATCCAGCACTGGCCAGTCCTGTAGACGAGAAAGTGTCTGACTGACCACCAACCAGTCGTGGTCACGAGGTGCGACTGAACGCCGACTAGTCGAAAACAAAAGGGCTGGCTGGACACTGATCAGTCCTGCAAGGTTGTGACTGAACACTTAACAGTCGTATTCGTATGGACGAGAAGATTGACTCGTACGTGTCACCTTCGTAGAAATTTCGATTCTACCTCGTAAGTCCTCCCCTCCTAGAGTCGCCCCCCGTCCCAGCTTGCACCTCGTCGCCCTGGACATCAGCTACAACATCAGCTCTGACCTCAAAGGCGTACGTTGCGACAAGGAGGGTATCATTACCTTCCCCTCTCCGCGGTCACGATATGCATGCTTCGCTGGTATACCCTCTACCCTCTAGCCGATGCAACATGTCTACCACCGCCACGTCCCTCCCGCCGGGCACGGCGTAGACACCTCCACTACCGCAGGATCCTCCCACCCGCTCCTGCCTGCGACCCACCCCCAGTCGAGCCCAGCCATCTGTATAGCCGAGCTAGCCATCACAGCCAGCTGCGAGCCTAGGGCGCAACTAGGCGCAGCGAGTTGTAGTGCTGTCCGTCAGTCCAACCAACACCAAGGTGGTATACCGCCGTTACTCACCTCGCCGAGGCCATACATCCGCCGGTGGTAGCTAATCCGCACGACACGGTCACCGGCCGCCAGACTCTTTTCGGGCGTCATGGCGCCGCCAAACGTGTCGTCGCCGCCGCCGTGCGAGACGACCGCGGGCGGGCCGCGCTGGATGACGTGGATTGGGATTCCAAAGGCGCGGCACAGGGCTTGGATCTGGGCGTTAGAAAATGCCCGCGAGATGCGAGGTAGAGCAGAACGGATTCTGGCGGGATATGCTGCGCAGAGTGCCCTGGCGGACATGACCGCCCGTGGAACACTGTATACTCGACTCTGCTGCACTCACCTCTGGTTCGCCGCCCCACTCGGCCGTGCTCTCCACGCGGTGGCAGTACTCCTTGAACTGGTCGGGGGTCATGAGCCCATCGTCGGTCGCGCCGGGCATGTCCTCGCCGTCAACCGACGCGAGGAAGGGCAAAAAGTCGTCCTGGTTGTCGCGCATATATTGCGCTGCGACGCGGCGCGTGTGGTACGGGTTGTTTGCCTGTGGTTAGTAGAGTTCGGTCGATGAGGAGACCGCTTGCATGTATAAGGAAGTGGAGGTAGGAAAGGGATGCAGGAGGTGCAGCGCATGCTGATGAGAAGATGGTCGGCTTGGTTCTCCCCCCAGTCTCGGTGAAACCAGGGCATAATCCATTGCTGGTGGTAGAGCCGAGTGAGATGACGTGAACGGGGGTGCCCATAACCCCTCCCGCTCGCACGTCTACACGCCTCGCCGCTGCCGTGCTACACGCCCCACGCGCGCCTCGGCGTCGCGACCCCCGACGTCGTCGCCGACCACCAACCCCGCCGAGGGTACACCGACGAGGGCTCGCCCGACACGTCCCTCGCTGTGAGTTGGAAGGGAGAGGAACGCTTGATGAAGCACAGGCTGGCCCCACACAGCTCGCCCTCGACGGCCCCATCCCAAACCACTCTGCAATGGCGGCCTCGAATAACAACACCCCGATCCTAGAGCTCCACAGGCCCACTCCCACTCTCGAGCTACTCCCCTACCTGACGCAGGATGCCCTCCGCGTCTCTCGTGTCGCTCTCCCATGCCTCACACCTCATTTACCTCACCCGTATCCTCTAGCGACACATACCTGGTGCGCAGGCAACATGCCCAACTGCCCCAACTGGTCCGCAACAGCGGTAAACATGCAGTGTCCATCGGGCTGGATTTCGAAAATCTCGCGCCCGAGCACCGCGCACGCGCCGGCAATGACGCGGATCTCGTCCTGGCGTTCCTTTTCGAGCTGCGCGTTCCATGCCGGGTCCGAGGGGGGTGCAGAGTCGAGCATGGCTTGTGTTTTGCGTGCCTGTGATGTTAGTGCGTGCGGAGTGGGCGAGGTGCTAGCTAGTAGGTAGCTGGGACTGTGCGGGGGTGGTCGGCGAAGGCTGGGTGACGAGTGACTCGCAACGGCACGCGACTCGATGGAGACGGGCGCTGCGCTGCCGCGGTGTCCGATCGGCCCAGATCGAGCACGACCGACGCGGTCCACGGACCACCGGTAGCGAGGTTGTTACGTAGACCCAGCCGGAACGCCGAGCGCACCAGATCCCAAATTGCAGCACAACTAGGCAGCCCGCACCTGGCAGCGGAGATACTGCTGATACGGGCTGCCGGCGAACGCGGCCGATGCAGAGCAATTCGGTAACCCACGGGGATGGCGTCCAAGTGGGCTAGAAACCAACCCAAGGCAGACCAGACCGTGGGTCTGCAGCACGCTCGACCTCAACCGGCAGCAGCGGTGGAGCTGTGACAGGTGATATACCCCGCCGATGTCACAACATAGCGTAACGGACCGCAAGGGGTGAGCTGATCCCGGCCACGACGTATCGTAGCTCCCAACACGCGAATAGACCACGACGCAGAAGCAGACACAGACGAGACATGGGCCGGACGAGACGTACCTGCCGTTCGGCGAAGCGCTGCTTGCTCGACTTCTTGCCCCCGCGTCCGCGCTGGGCACCCCAGAGATTGTTCCCGCCATACATGCCCCCCTGGGCCGGAGGGGCCTGTGCCACTGGGGTGGGGATGGTGGTGGGCGGCGCCGATGCGGAGACGGGGCGTACGGACGCGGTGGGGGGTGTGGAGCTGTGCGCCGAGTGGGCGGAGCCGTGGGGGAACGCCGAGACGTGCGACGAGGCCGAGTGCGAGTTGGGGACGGGGCTGGAACTGCTCGATGCCGACGTCGATCCGGTGATCGGGACGGGGAGCGGGGACACGACGGCGTGCAGCGAGTTTGACGGGGACGAAGAGGATCGGGGCTCGTCGAGCGCAGAGTCGCTCAGGCTCACGGGGACCGGTGCCGAGGCGGCCTGGTTGGCCTGGAGGAGCTTTTTCAGCGCGCGGCGTTTACCCCCGGGCATCGCGAAGAGGGGCACGGTGGGCGCGGGGAGGTAGGCGGGCGGCGGCGGAGAGGTGCGTGTGGGCGCGGAGCGGAGCGAGGGGCTCGGAGCTGTGGAGAGGGGTGGTATGGTGGAGAAGAGATGATAAACTCTAGCGTCGTGCAGGCAGTGCCGTGCAGGTGCGGCTGGCCTGGGCCAGGCACAGTGGACAGACACATGGCACCAATCCCTGTGTGCACTCTACCAGTGCTCCGTCAATATCGGTCATGGGCGAGACCGCCACAACCCAACCCGGAAATTTAGGCTGCCACACGCTCGATTTGTTGTTATTATCCCGCCTCGTCTTGCCTGCCTGTTCACTCCCCGCTCACTCCCCATGGTCAAGAAGCAGAAACACCAGCGGGGCGACGGCCCACCCCTCCTCCCCAACCGCGACCACCTCGAGCGCGCCCATTTCGCCCTCCAGGCGAGTGTGCTCTTACAGCAGCTGGGCGCGAGCGCAGCGAACGTGAGCGTAGCGAGCGAAGCATGTACCGGTACAGGTGCAGCGAGCGCAGCGAGCGTAGGGAGCAGTGCAGGTGCAGCGAGTGGAGCAAGTGCAGCCGGCATCGCGAGGAGCACAACGAACACACACACGAGCACGAACACGAACACTGCCGCGAGCTCAGCGAACGAAGCGAGCACAAGCACAAGCGTACCCGACGCCGCCGGACCCTGCACCACTCCGAACACTCGCCGCAGACGAAAGGGCAAGGGCAAGGCCGTGGCACTCGACGCGATCGCGCGCGCCGAGGTGGCGGCGATGCGCAAGTGGACGGTGCATAGCCAGGTCAAACTGTGGGTATTGGACTGTGCTTGAGCCCGCAGGCGGGAGGAATGGTCTACAGAGCGTACGACGAGGTGTCGACTCAGCTGTTAGACCGAGTTGGTCGATCGATGCGGTGGCTTGAGTTCCGAGTTGGGGTGCACTCTGCGTCCTCTGATCTACCCTCTGCGTCTACTCCGCTCTCGCATGCGAGGGACCCCGGCCCCACTTGCTCCCCCATAGCGGTCCTGCACCACTGTCACCACCGACGCCTGCTGACGCCCAGCGACGCGGGCCTGAAACGCGCCATCTGCCGCGGGTGCAACGCCGTCCTCGTCCCCGGTCTGACCTCGCGGGTGCGCGTGAAGCGTGAGTGTGGTATGACGGCGTTGGTTCAAGCCTTTCGAGGGACTGGTGGGGGGGAGGGGGGACTGGAGTACATGGGGGCTGGAACCGCTGGGGTAGGCTGGTGGAGACTGGAGGAGGCTGGGGCAGACTGGGGCTGGCTGGGGCAGGCTGGAGGAGGCTGGGGCACACTGGAGGACACTGGAGGACACTGGGACATTGAAGGAGACAGGAGGATAGCCAGCCTGTGCTCTCCAAGTCGGCACCCGGCCATGCTCCTCGGCACATTAACCCAGAACCAACCCACCAAAGAGGCCTGAGTTGCCATTGCTCCAGAAGTCATTTATCTATGTCTAAACTGGACTCGGTCCTGGTCTCTCAGGCGGGGCCCAAGAGTCCAGGTCTTGGTGACAGATGGGTGAAGCTGGGCAACGTGGCAACATTGCCTTCTGGGTCTAAACACCCTCTCCTCCCTTCGCGGTGCCGCCCCCCCCGCGCCCCCGGACGCAACACTGAACCCCGTCACCATGCCCGCTATCCCACCGCTAACGACAGCATCCAAATCACACCTACACACAGTGCACCACACATGCACATGCGGCACCACCCTCGTCATTCCCGCCGCGCCCTCGGCACCGGCCGAAGACGGCGTGGACGGGCCGGTCCGCGCGCAGAGGCGGGCGAGGCGGATGCGGCGGGTGGTCTTCCATGAGCGGGAGCGGGCGGCAGCGGCGGAGGTGGCGGGGGGCGGGGGCGGCAAGGCCGGGAGCATCGAGGAGGAAGTGGTAGCAGGTGGGGACGAGGAGAGCCAGATGAATGGGCAGGGCAAGGGGAAAGGCAAGGGCAAGCAGGGCAAGCAGCAGGGGAAAGGCAAGCAGAGCGAGGATTCCGGCACGGGACACCGCCTGTGGTGTGGCGAGGAGCGGGTTGTGGGGTGGGGTGTGGTTGAGCCAGCAGAGGGGGCTGCGGCGCCTGTGTGAGGTGACGGCTCGACCGGGCCGTGGGCAGTACCCCCTCGCACAGCGCTTTGTTACCCCTCTCGCACATAGGTATGTTCCCACCACACATAGCAACGCTCCCACACATACGCCATGACATGTAACTGTTCGTGTATTCGTAGCACATTCATTCAGTCGCACCGTCACAACCTCGATACTATCTCTGCTAGCTCGTAAGTCGACGTCGTCGTCGCGCTCGCACGCGCACGTATATCGCGCACATCATCTCCATCTCTTAACGGTGCCGCCGCCGCAGGCGTGGCGGCGGGAATGGGGGGAGGAGGGAGGGGTAGGGGAAAACGGGGAGGGGAGAATCGAAATTCGATCAATCGACAACTTCTTTAGAAGAACAGATACGTAAGGACAAAGACGACGAGGACGAGGCCGGCGACGACCTCGACGGGGACGCCCGAGGCGGCCTGGGCAGGGGCCTGGGCGACCTTGGTCGCGGCACCGGGGGCGCCGGTGGTGTTGACGCCGCCGCCGCGCTGCCGCAGGCCAATGACGTTGGCGGGCTGGTCGGCAAGCTGGCGCTTGAGACGGTCAATCTCGCCGAGGGCCGCGTTGAGCTTCTGCTCGGTCGTCATGGACGCGTCGACCGACTTTTCGAGTGCAGTGTTGGTAAACTGGACGTCGTCGGCGGTGAGCGGCGGGAGCTCCTTGGGCTTGTCGGGCTGCGCCGGCGGCGCCGAGTGGGCGGCAGCAATGCCGGCGCCACCGATACCCACCGCAGCGGCACCGGCACCAGCGGCAGCCGGTGCGCCAAAGTCCCGGAGCGTCTGGCTGCCGTTCGTACCGTGGTCGGGGGGAGGGGGCGACTGCTCAGCGTGCGAGTAAAGGGCCTGTCGGGTAATCAGCCTCGGATCTTTGTTGGCGTTACATGTCATGCACAGAGTCGACATGGAAGAGAAGAGGAAATGGCACAAACGAGGGGAGGGACAACGATAAAGGTAGGGGGTTGCTGGGGCATCTGCAGCGGCACTACCACTTCGGGCACGACTTCGGGCTTGGGAACATCGGGTTTGGGAGGTGACGGGGGTGCAGGCTTGACGATCGTCTTGGGGGTAGTGTTCTCCAGCTCCCACACAGTACGCCCTCCGTTCGGGAAGAGCGTAGAGTCAAACTGGCGCTCGGAACCGACCGACCAGCGCGAGTACCCGTGAGTCGGCGGCAGCTGTAGCCGTGTGACAGAGGGGTACCGGTAACGACGCATGGGTGGACGCCAGGTCAGGAGCAACTACAAGCAGAGAAGCAATATCGGGCCGCTGACCGAGTCGTCTGTCAAACCATCTCGCTGTTTGGATACCCCTCGGGGTATGCCGCCCCGCGAACGCTGATCGACACACTCGAGACAAGGGGCCACGGGAAAGAAAAGTAGGTACTTACCGAGTCGTCCATCGTTCGGTCGAGAATCTGCGAGTCCTCGTTCTCTTCGGGGATGCCGTTCGGGTCGCCAGAGCCGTCCTGGGCAGGGAGGTACGCACAGCGGATCTTTTGCTCCACAATGCTCGCCTTGTTGGCGCGCTCCATGGTGGCCCACTGCGTGTCAGGTTGTGCGCTCACTCGGCGCCCGCAGCAACGTAACAACGTACCAGCTCCTGGAGCGAGCGGTGTCCAATCTCCTCTTCGGGGGGGATGAACGCCGACTGGACAAGGAACTTGTCCTTGCACTTGGCATGAGGGGGCGGGTCGGCAGGGAGCGGCTGCAGAACGACTTGGCGGGGATCAGTCAAAGGGTCAAGACAAGGGGACGCTGTAACGTACTCGACACCTCAATCTTCTCGCCCGGCTCGACGCGGCCCTGGTTGGGGCGCACGCAGTACTGCTTCGGTGCGGTGGTCTTGACCTTGAACGCGACGGGCGCCGAGTGGGGGTTGTGGATGAAGAGCGAGCGCTTGACGATCGACGTCAGCGGGCCTGGTCGTTAGTACGAAGTCATTTGTGTGCGTGTGTGTGTGAGGTGGGGAGAAGGCAGACGACCGGCGGTGTGAGTCGTGTGATGGGTTCCTACGCTGCTCCCGACAACCGCGCGTTCGGCAGAAGCACTGTAGTGGATGATTCTCCCCGCTCGCATCCACCGCCGATCGCGTGGATGCGACCAGTGATGAGGGGCACAGCATCGCATCTGACGATGCCGAAGCCCGCCGACTGCTTCTCCGGCGGAGCACTGCGGTGGATTCTGACAAAGGCGCCCCGGTGTGTGCTTGCTGGTACTCACGCGGGAAACCGAGCTGGTTCGGTGGCGAGAGGACGACCGACATGGTTTGCGTGGTCGTGCGTGGGAGGGGTGGTGATGGAGGTGGTGTTTTGGGCAATGGATGCGTTGATGCTTTGTGCAAACAAAGTGGACAACAGACGTTACCAAGCTGGCTGCTCTGGCAGAGAGGTTGGCTTTCGGGTACTGAGTGTGCCCTTACGACCGGCCGAAACGGGGCTAACGAGAGGGATGGGGCTTTGCAAGCGTGGGCAAGGGGAGTCCAAGCGAAGCAAGCGCGAGTGGGGGAGGCGAAAAAGGTTGCCGGTTGGTGTTTACGGGCCCTTTGATGGGGTGTTGGGAAGAAGGAGAGAAAAAGCGGGGGGTGTGGATGGAGTGGTTGTGAAAGAAGGAAGGGGTGGTGGTGATGAGTGAGGGCTGTCTACGCAGAGGCAGAGAGAGGCGACAGGTGTCCAGGTGTGTGCAGGACGGTGGCCAGGGCGTAATGCGAGACCGACGTCAAAGCGAACAAGGCAGACGGCGGCCATGACGTCCAGACCATTCACTTTCCTCTGCTCCGCGCCCCCCCGCCTGCCCCCCACCCGCCCCCCGTCCACGTCTCATTTTGCTTCCGCTCTTCTGTCATCGGTCGCGACGATCGCCAATGACGTGCCCCGGACACGTGTCGCCCTCTCCACTCAGTACTCAGTGCACTCAAAACTTGCAAAAGTCCAGCCATGGCCAGCCACCAGAGTCACCCTCCCTCTTGATCTCATTGATCTGTGGGCACACTCGACCCTACGTCGCCGTCCTCGCATCCAAGAATGAAGCAGCGGGAGCAAAACGAAACGCGCAGGGAACAGAGGACAGACATTTGTGGCTGCAGCACCATTTTTCAGACGACCGAGGCACGTTCACCTTACAGCCCTCACTGTATTTTTGGCACTTGGCCATACAATATTTGTCCTGACAGGAGGAACCCAAGGGCGTTCCGCAGGCTCTAGGCAGACCCTGCACAGATAAGCTGCGCGAGTCGCGGCCCGACCACAGTCCAGCTTCAGGCGGCCGAGGCCGAGTGTGGCAGCCTCATCTCGCCACTTCCAATCAACCACCCGCCCACGTCGACACCCAAAGCGCACAAGCCTCCAGTCCTTCTTCGTCAACACTTTCGGCAACAAAGGAGAAGAGCTGAAGAGCTCGTGTGGGCTCAAGCCCTCTCAAGCCCTCTCCCAATTAAGGTCGGACACAGCCCTATCAGAGTATGATAACGACGACACCAGACAGGCCCTTACGTAATAGCTGTGTGGGCGATTGTCGCGGCGCGGACTGCGTTTCAGACTAATGTTTTATCGGCTGATTGTGTACCGGTACATCAGTAGTAGTGTGCTTCGTATTGCCTGGGTTGGTATACTCGCCCAGCTCTCGCGCTTGTGGTATGCTGGTGGGGGCGTGTGCTCTGTTCCCATGCTGCTCCACCAAAGCCCATGCTTTGGGGGATGGGGGACACGGCACAGCTCGGCCAGCTGTCGCGCCTATACTTCCTGGGCCGATGGGGCGGATTGTTGTCTAGATGGTCCCCTGTGGCTATGGTGACAGTTGCAGCCAACAGGTTGAGTACGGCTTCCTTTCACCCTGTATCGGATATTCTGGGCGCGGGGGGGTTCAGACTGGCGCATAGGGCATTCGCTGGACTGGCTGGGGGTGGGCGACCTTCTCGCTTCGCAGGTAGCGTGGTCTTTGTGGCTCGCGACTAGTTTCAGTAGGTTGTTGTTGTTGTTGAGCTATGTTATAGCTATGCCTGCAGGTTCTCAAATGTATCCAATAATTTGCTGATGGGTATGAACTGTCTTGATAGATGATCGATCGCATTCGGTGCACGCAAAAAAAAGGGTGGAGGGGCGATATTATGGACACGACGGAGTATGGCATGGCACTCGCCCCAAGGTCAGCACATCCGCCGCCAGCCTGTCTCCGCACGCGCGGGAGCGTTGACACCCGAATACCAAATAAACGGACACAACGCACGTAAACGAATCCTATCTGGAGGGGGGGGAGTGCAAAGAAATATTAGCATTTGTTGGGGGCGAAACGAGCGGTAATATCAATTATACTTCATGTGCGATCTGTCAATAACTATACGAACTGCATCAGACACAAACACTGACAGTGGTGAAATCCTTTCCTCCCCGAAGAGACGCCATTCGCACGGGAGAGATACAACTTACAAAATAAATAACCACAAAGCTAGGGGGCACACCACTGAGACTTCATAACTGGGACCAATACGTTCTTGTTCATGATCTGAAACTCCCAGCAATGGCGCCGCGCTGCGTCACTGGTGGTCACGGTATGGTCGCCCGACAAGACAAGAAGCGTCTCATTCTGTAGCACCTTAATAAAAGCTGGACGACAAGGAAGCTTGAGGGGTACGGGGTCTCGGAGTCTGGAGATCAAAGTGCCACGGTAGGGAAAGTGACCGACCCACGTCTCGCATGCCAGAGTAGAGGCACCAAGAGGTGTTACAGCGACCTTGGAATGCGCAAGGACGAGACCGCCACGGCCAGGAAAGTCAAACGGCTGGGAATGGTCAAGCATTGCATTGAAGATGCCACCTTTTCCCCACGGGGAAATTTGCCTCCGCCGCCGCCTTAACGCATCGTTGTGGAGGTGGTCCATCCGCGTCCATCTGGCCAACAAATCAGCTCCCAAACGTTGCCACCACTCCCACCATTCCCACCACCCCGCCGCACGCATGGACATAGGCTCGGAGCCTCGCAAGCGCGCGCGCTCGGTATCGTCGTCGTCTGGTGACTCCGACGTGGACCTCGACGGCGACAGGGATCTTTCGCTGTCGCCTCTCGGCTCACCGCTGCGGGCGGCAAAATACCACCGGGCGCCATCCCCACCAAAGGAGTTTCTGTGCACACTCCCACCGACATGTTCGCAGCCCGGGGGCTCGCAGGCGTTCGGGTCACAGGGGGCACTCGACGCGCACCAGGCCGCGATGCACCGCTGGGTCTGCCGCGTGCCCATCCGCGATAAACCGGGACGCGCAGGCGAGGGCGGACCGGTACTTGTTGTGCCGGAGCAGTTTGCGGGGCGCGCGCCGATCTTTGGCGCAAGACAGAGGTGGCGCGAGTGTGGGAAGGTGTTTCCGGACGAGAGGCTGTTGGAACTTGTGAGTCGAGGCTGGAGTGGGCGTGGTGTCCGTGTGCTGGGCTGGGGATTGCGGCGGCCGGGTAGGACACCGTTGCAGGTTCCGCCAAGTCGGCACGAAGGGGAGAGCTGACGACAGCACGGCACCGAGACACACGACCCGATCGCGCGCGAGCGCCAGGAACGCGGAGAGAAGATTGTAAGTGCTACCAGCGGATGTCGGTGGGAGGCATCGGGCCACGTTTGGAGAGAGCCTCTCTGGCCGAATGTCCCCCCTGGCCCATGTTTCTTGTGCCAATGCTGACACCTGACCCACAGTTCGCATGCTTTCTCCCTGAGGACCAGTGCGGCAAAGTCTTTCTCACGCCCAAGAAGCGGCGCCTGCACCTGATCGAGAAACACCGTGAGTGTGGGATGAAGTTGCGCGTGTGTCGGTCGGCCGGTGGTACTCAGATGGGCGATACTCCCACAGCACCTTGCACCACCAAGATTGCTGTAGCTCTACTAAGAGGGCCACCCACCCACCTGTCCACGCCACGACCCCGCACTCGTCGTGTGTACGCTGACGGCAGACTACCCCATCGCCTACTTCTTCAGCATCACAAACCACGGCGTAAGTCCACAAGTCACACGTCTACCAACCCCCAGCTGAACCTAATCACACGCACCGACGGCCCAGCAGCGAGCTTGATCCGCCCTCGTCGAGACCCAGATACGGCGGCCGCCGGAGCGAACGGGACAAGAGGGGCCGGGGACACACCGACCAGCCCAAAGCGCAACGCCAACGCCAATGTCCACGCACACTCACACATCGGGCATGCAGCAGGACACCCACATGCCCCCGCCTCACACGCGCACGCGGCCCCCGCACGTCCGCCCGACGAACTCGACGTCGACATGGATGGCCTCGCTGCCAAGATGGCGGGGATGGAGAGCTCGCTCGTGTTCGTTCCCCGTGGGTTGAGGCGGAAGGCGAGGGATCGTGAGACTCGTGGGGGCGGGGATTGAGTGGGTCGATGGGTTTGTCGTATACCTTGGGGTCGAGAAGGATTTCGAGCAGGGGTTCGACGTGGGTTCGAGAAGGGTCTCAACGTGGGTTTGAGAACGGGTTTGAGAATGAGGACCGGGGAGTGAAGAGGGAGGAGGGGTGCGCAAGAGGCGAGGGAGTGGGCACGAAGAGCCAGAAGAGGGGAGACGGCGGGAGAGCAGGCGCTCAGCAATCTGCACCAGCATAATCATTTCATTCGCATGTATCATGTCCGGGCTCTCACATGTCGCCGTCTAGATGACTTTGTCAGAGACGACATGTCCGCGCTAGGCCAGGAGTCTTCTTCGTAAAAGCTCGTTGAAGCTTGGGCTCACAAAATGGCGCAAAGACGCGTCTCAGTCGAACTAGGGGTCGCGCGTGCAAAACGTGCCCTGCTCCACATCGCGCACATCGTGACCGACGTCGACGTACCTCAGCCATCCGAGCTTCAATACCGTCGACTATTCGTACTTCTTGGCGCGTGGGTAAGTGTATCATCACATCCACGATGGGCCTCTAACAGCATGTACACGTACATGTACACGTACATCTACAACCTTGACATACTACAACTCAACCCACCCATCCCATCCGGACCGATCCGTAATCCCGCGACGCACGTCGTCGTCCATCGGCTCGGGATCCACATCAAGCGGGAACGGTGCCTCGCGCCCACCCATGGCGGCCACGCCGTACGCAATCTCGAGGCTGATCTGCGCATCGGTCAACATGGTCTTGCGGTTACCGTATGTCCCGACGTTGCTGGGATGGTGGCCGCCGTACACTTCGCCAATCATTGCGACCCAGAGTGGGTTCTTGTGCGGGCCCGCGAGGCCGGGGGGGAGGCCAATGCGCGCGTTGCCCTGGTTCCCGTATCAGTCCGAGGTCATTGCCATCTTACACTGGCACACTCACGATGATAAGGAATGAATCGTCATATTCTGGCGACTCGCGGGTAACAGATCCAGTGTACTCGCTCATCTCTGAGCGCCCCTTCATATCGAGGCCGAAGAGCCATGGGTAATGCGGGTACTCTGCCAGCGCGGCGCGGGGGAACTCGTGGCCTCGGGGAAAGTAGAGCGTACGCCCCGCGTTGGAGCCGGTACACTCCCTCTTCAGAACCGAGATGCCGTCGAGGATACGTTGAGCGTCGGGGCGATAAGACGGAGGTCCCTGGTCACCGAGGGCCTTGAGCTCGTCCTGGTGGTCGTACCCGATGGGTTCACGGCGGGACCACCGGCTCACACACTCCAAGTATGCTTGAACATCTGCCGGGTAGCTGGGTGCTGTCAGTTGTAGCTGTTGGCTGGTCCCGCGCACCTGAACGGATCGATATCGTTGAGATCAGTCCAGATGTCGATCAGGTAGTCGTCAGAGTTTGCAGAGCCGGCGAAATATCGCTCAGAGGCTGGGCTGAGAGCGTTCATGCCAGTGGGGCTTGGGACACACTCCAGGAGTGGCTTTGGTGTGGCAGCAATGGCCTGTCTGCCTGTCGAATCAGACAGTCTTGTTACGAGTATGCTACTGTCTACTTGGCGAACGGGGAAGCAGGTTATGACAAGAGGAGCACAAGGCTATGATACGAGCAAGGAGATGAAGGCGAGTGAGTAGTCGTTTCGGCAAATGACGCTAAGTTGCGTCCCCAGTGGAGGACAAAGGCACCGTCACGTCCAAAATGTTTCATGTACCCCCGCTACCACTTTGCTGGTAGATGCCAAGAGACCCTGCACCATCAGAGGCTAGCTGAGATTACCTAGAACTGCCGATCGTCCATAGGTGACAATGTGACGAGCATGGCGTATAGAGCACGTTTTTATCCACTTCTGTCATGTCATACACTCCGTTCTTAGCCCCCATAGACGACAATTGAACGGACATCAGTGTCGGTCACCAAGTACAAAGGACATGTGATGGTGATGGCAAGCAGAGTCACCCGTTGCAATATCGGACGGCTTATGTCGACCCCGCACTAGAGCAGGCATGTTTAAGTGCAACATTGCGAGTGAGACGCGTCCATGCGCATCACCCGCCTGAGCTCGAAGCAATTAACGACCCCGTGAGCTTCTGCTTGTCTCAACCATATCTCGTCTCCGGGTGAAACGCAACTGTGCACGCACAAGACGGCATCATGTCATTGTCCCACGCGTGCGCAACAATGGAGTGTGTTGCCGGCATACACATATGTGCGTCTATTTCTGCCTCGGTGGGTGACAGGGACAGAACGCGTCGAAACCGTGAGCTTGATCGAAACGGACACTGTCGTTGCGTTCTGCCATGACGGTTTGACGCACGTCGCGTCGGGACAGCTGGGCCAGCTGGACAAATCTCTTGACCCCGAGACGCGTGTGCTGAGCGTGGTTGCATTTCAATTCCGCGTGACCAAGACGCGACTGGTCATGCTGCACGCTGCATGCTGCTCACCGAGCCAAGCCATGTGGGCCAGCCTCGCCGAGACTGTAGTAGCACGGGAATGCTGCCATCACGAGATATCCGTTATTCCACTCCACTCCACTGTTTCCCCCCGTCCTCGTCCCCGCACTCTGCTCGCCTCTGCTCGGCGCTCAATGTCGACCCTAAGGCGGTGCACGCGTATGTCATCGTGACGTTGAGGAATTTCAGGCAGCAGAGAGCGGAGCACCACGCCCCAACGATCTACTGCGCAGCGGACAGGGACAAGAAAGCAATGGATAGGACAGGGACGCATACCCAGGGGGCGCACGACGCGTCTGTTTGGTTCCCTAGATGATCGACTTTGGGTCGGTCGTCGGTGTTTTTTTTGGGACCCCGGGCGGCGTTGCGTCCCTCTGGGCTTTTCGCGCCTTCATTCTGGGTGATGGGCGTTGTGCACCGCGGCGCGTGGGGGTGGCGCACAGTGGCGGGTGGCCCCAGTGGGCAGTGGACAGTGTGGGACACAAAGTGAGAGAGGCGTAAGAATGGCCCGGTGCATTCATTGCGCGTGGGTGGAGGTGCATGTAGATATTCTTTTGCCGCAGTGCCTCTGGTGATCTAGTGCCTGCCCTCGTCCTGTTCATGTGGACATGGTAGAGTGACCAGAAGGCACCAGAGTGACGGACGGAGCGGCCCTGAGGGACCTTCATACCTGTTCGGAAATTAGCCGTGTCTGGCACAAAGCAGCGGGTTAGTACGTGGCTAGACGGCGGGGGTCGTTCTGGACGACGGAAGCAATGACATCAAGAGTTCTCACGCCCAATCTTGCACTAACGAGGCACGCAAGTAGCGTGCACGAGGCGCCAAGCGCCTTGGCACACTGCGACCTGGGTGGGAGTGAGGCTTTTTCTGCAAGAAAATGAAAGTCGGCGGCCAAGGCTGGAGCCAGCGCAAGGACTTGGAACCAGACTGCGCGATGATGTGATGCTGTGCTGCTGGCGGGAATGGGGCAGCCAGATGACCACCTGAGACAGTCTAGACGGGGCATGGACGGTCAGGCTCCACCACGCCCCGCCGCTTGGCCGCTGCAGCCGTGGTCGCTGTTCCGCCTTGTCAACCGAGGATGAGCACAGATGAGGCAAAGAAGTCGCTGCGGACGAGGCGACGCACGGAGCTTGTCCGAAACCACCCCCCCAGCCCCCGCCAGACGAGGGCAGTAACCGAGCCTGGTCAGCCTGGTCGGAATTGCCTGATACGCACGGCCGCTAGACTACAGCGGGCAACTTGGCGCACCTGGGGGCGAGTCGGCGTCGTCAATGAAACAAGAACTCTGGTACTCTGGCTGATGAACACTCAGGGCACGGCGCAGGCAGGCAGGCAGGCATCATGCTCATACTCGACTTTGCTTGCCGCCGGAGGATGAGGGACGAGTCGGGATTCAGGGCCAAACAAGCCGGGACGGACGCCAGACGCACGTACGGCACGGCACGCGGCATGCGGCACTTGACGGCAATCGGAGTACGAGTACTTGTCGCGATCAAGTGATCAAGTTCTGTCATGCAACCCAAGGCACGCCCGACCACCCAGGTGGGTCGTCGTGACTCGTGTTGTTTTTTGCCTGTTTGGGCACCACAATGCACGCCCCCGTTGGTACGCGAGCATGCAAGGATAAACTTTGACGCAACAACGCGCATGGCGGCCCAAACGGGTCCAAAACCATACCCATTCAAACAAACGCTCGTCCACTCCTTCCTTGTCTGTGCGCCCTGCAAGGACCCAGGCCAGAGTACCAGAGTACCAGAGTACTAAGGGCCGGCGGCACCATGGCGCTTTTCTGGTCTGTGTTCCTCGGCGTCTTACGTCGTGCACTAGGTACTAGCAGCGCGAACCCTGGCAGCTGCGCGCGGCGCCTCCCGTCGGCCAAGAGCGTGATGACAACCTTTTGCACCGCCTTCGAAACGACTGCGCCGAGAATGGTAAAACCAACTCCACTCGACAGCACAAGGCGAGCAGAGCACAAGAGGATACGCCCGTGCCGTGTGGTGCAGCAACAAAGGGACAGGGACAACTCTGGCAACTTTGGGCGCAGAGTCTAAACCTCTCTGTACCTGTCGCCTGCGGGAGAGGAGCGACGAGCATCTAACTGTTTCTCTCGGATCAAGAGAGGAGCAAGGCAGCAACCACTCGTTTCCTTACCCCGGATGGGCAGCGACGCAGGGAGAAGGAGGGGCGCACGGGGGTGGAGGGCGCCACGGGACTGTGCATTTGTTACCCTTTGGAGAGAGAGGGAGGCTTCCCTGCAGAAGTGTTTGGTTCCCTGGGCGTGACATTCAACCCCCCAGCATTGGTGGATAGTAGGAGTATCCACCCAACTGCTACTCTTTTGCACCTTCCTTCCTCGCTCTTGCGCCCTCCCCTCGCCCTCCCCCCCAGGACCCTCTACTTTGTTTAGTCGCGTCCAACGGGCCCACATAAAAAGACGGATCACCCGGGCAAACTCCCCTTGTTCCTCTCTTTTCCCCATCCATCTCATCTTTGACGACATTCCCCACAATGCTCGCCTACACCCTCCTCCTTCCTCTCCTCGCCGTCGGCGCCAACGCCCAGGCCGTCGCTAGCGTCACCTCGGCTGCTGGCAGCGTTGCCGAGGCCGCCACCTCTGGTGCGGGCTCGGTCGCCGGTGCCGCTACCTCTGGCGCCGCGTCGGTCGCTTCGGGCGCTTCCTCTGCCGTCGGGTCGGCCACTGGCTCGGCCAGCGGCTCTGCCACTGGCTCTGCCGCCCCCAGCGCCTCGGCGTCGGGCACCGCCGACAACGCCACCACCGAGAACCAGCTCAACGGCACCCAGATTGCGGGTATCATTGCCAACTTCAACCGTGAGTCTCGCTCCTAGACGGCTCGGGTCAGCTACACCAAGGTGCTCGTGCGCTTCAGAACATCAGAGCAGCCCCCAAAGCGAGTCTGCCGGGACGCTCTTTGCTGTCCGAGCCTGTCCCTATCCACTACGGACATGCCTGGCTCGTCGGCCACCAACGGCGTCGCCAGCCACGCCCTAGCCAGTCTCCCTCCGCCTCGTTTCCTTCCTTGTCTCCCGCTGACCTTGCAGAGTCGCAGCTGCTCGACTTCTTCCCCAACTTCCACCCCCAGGGTCTCATCGAGGCGCAGTACACTGCCAACACCTCGACGGAGCTCGGTCAGCCCCTCGCCATGGATGTTGTTGCCAACTTCCCTGCTGTTCTCATGATCAAGCCGGGCAACGGTTCGGATGCGTTCAAGACCGACGCGGTGAGTAGCATACTGTTTTGGATTCTCAAACACTTTGCATGTCGCTGACAGTTTCTAGAACTACACTGCCATGCTCATTGACGCTGGCCCCGTCGGCACCAACACGACTGGTGCCACCCAGACGCTCCACTGGCTGATCAACACGATCCACCTCAACGAGTCGATGGGCGCGTACATTCTCAACTACTCTGACGGCACCACCATCACCGAGTACGCCGGCCCCAACCCCCCTCAGGGATCGGGCCCCCACCGCTACGTCTTTGCGCTCTTCGACCAGCCCGAGAACTTTACCGCCCCCAGCAACTACTCGGAGACGAACACCCCCGTCGGTGCCTTCGACCTTGCCACGTACCTCAACGACTCGAGCATGGGCGCCGTCGTTGCCGCCAACTACTTCACCGTCGAGAACGGCCAGGCTACCGTCTCGCTTGCGCCCACGACCGCCGTCGAGTCGTCGACTCTCTCCAACATGCCCGTCGCCACCGGCGACGGCAGCGGCAACGGCGGCAACGGTACCGACGGCAACGGCGGTGAGGGTGGTGGCAGCGGTGCCATCCAGGCCGCCCCCGGCTTCACTCTTGCTGGCGGTGCCATCCTTGCCGCGGCCATTGCTGCGCTCGTTTAAGTTTAAACAGTAGTAGGAGTGGTTAACCCTCCGGAGCCCCCGCACTTCTTCTTCTTTAGCGCAAACCTTGGACACGTAGTAACATTCGTACCCGAAGGTGTATAATTCTCGCTTCCATCCATTGGAATGCACACAAAGTAGGCCGATGGATTTAATGCGATGGCTATGTGCGTATGTGTTGCAGTTGCGTGTGGGTAGCAGGGATGAGTGGGGATGGTGATGATCAACAGGCTGGTCAGTACGGCCATCGACATGTAGGTCCGTCGAAAGGCGCAGGCATGCCGAAGCATGCGGCGGTTCATGTTGAGCTGCCTGTCGAAGCTGGTTGTTCAGTCTCGCCCTGCGCCATCGACGGTCCTTTATGTCAGAGAATGTAAGGTGTTGTTGGTGTTTGTGGATGAATCGGTCAACCTGCTCAGCCTTGAATCTTAGACATGGCTTGTGATCTGTGCGCGACTGACAGAAGGGAGCAAGAGGATTGGACCGACGTAACTCGAGTACGTATGACCCAAGTGGCGTTTGGCTTGGAAATGAGGACAAGAACAGGATGCTCGTTCAGTTAAGTAGTTCGAGCGTCAACGAGTACATGAGAGCAACAGTTGGCACATGACGCCCAGTGACAGACGGCGCACGTGCACGTCAACATCGAGGCTATCGAGGTTTGAGGTCAGCTTCTAGCGGGGACGCGTCTACATGGTCGATAGCATAGCGTAGCGCGCAGCGTAGCAATCTCGCCTCGCCTCATGGTCGCCTCGAGCCGAGTCACGAGCCAGGCTAACAACTGAACTTTTTCCGAATCGGACCTGCCCACAGGCGGACCACCAAACAGTTCCAAACCGTCGATGAACAGCATGCAACTGATCGTCGTCTGTATGTACAGCGTGCTCGACGCCGTTGACATGTTGCTTGGCATCTTTCCGCCAGGTGCATCTCGCTGCATATTATTCTGCATGCATGAGCATTGCGCGGCCCCACGGCGGTCGGAGCGTGCCTGCGGGTAGAGTTCGGTTAGATTGACGTTTGATGGCCAACTGGTGCAAAATCATTGGACGGAGAGACTCGGAACTTGTGATCGCCACAATCGGAATTTTATAACTCCGCCGTCCGGCCGCTCAGTTGTGGGCGGGCTTGGCTGGGAGTCATGGGCCAGAAAGGCACCCTTGCATAGAGAGCAGAGCAGAGATTGGCAGCCAGTAGGCGGGCGGCCAGTCTGTGGCTGACGATGGAGACTCGTAAGGGCTGTTGGCTGCTGGGAGGCTGCTGGCTGCTGGGCAGTTGGGCAGCTCTGGCTCTCCGAAGACTTAGCCCTGGCAGCTGGCAGACCTACGAGCCAACCACCACCCTTGCAGGTCGCAACGACGCACTTCGTTCATCTCCAACTCACCACTCACTCGCTCGCTCCTTTCCCCTCCTTTCCTCTCCTCCCCTCCCCCCAAAACCAACTCTCTTCGCCATGTCGCTCCTCCGCGTCGCTGCCCGCCGCACGCTGTCTGCGCCCCTCGCCGCGCGCGCGGCCTCGACGTCGTCGGTCCACGTCGTCTCATCGCGCACCAACGAGAGCGCCCCGCTCCTCGCCAACATTGAGGCGTCCTGGAACAAGCTTCCGGCCTCGGAGCAGCACGAGGTCTACCAGCAGCTCGAGGAGATTCAGAAGCGTGACTGGAAGGAGCTCACCGTCGACGAGAAGAAGGCTGGTGAGTAGGAATCGAGTCTGTTGGGTTTCGGTTTCGGTCTGGTCTTCCGACTCGGCGGATGCGCCATTTTGGCATGCCAGAAACACCATGCCGCCGTCATTCCACCCTGCGCGTGTGCACTTGCATTCCCCAGAGCGGCTGTGATCCGCATCCGCTGCGAGGTGGCCCGCACACAGTCTCCGACGACGAGATGGCACCCCGTTGCAGCAAGCACCACCTCGCCCAACTCGCCCACTTTGGCCGACCAACCGGCGAGATTTCTTTTGTCCCACCCCCTCGGGTCCTATCGGACCGGCCACAGGGCGGGATGATCCCCATCTCAACTCGACAACACCAACCCCACCGGCGACCGGCGTGCCCGTCGTCGTCGTCTGCGGCGAGCGCGGCCATGCCCCCGTCGACGCCGGGATGTATGCGGACCCCGGCCTGCATGGGCCAACCGGGGGCGGCATCGGAACAGTGACGCCGTGCAGCGCCACTGTTTCTGTGCCAAACGCCCCGTGACCACATCGACTCTGCACGCAGAGCACCCCCCACCATCCTGTCGTCCTTATCTCCAGACTCGCAACTCCGCATGAACGCATGCTGACATTTCCTCCCTCTCGCTCACCGCGCGCACGTCCCCGCACTCACCCCGCAATCCACAATCCCACCTGTGTCTTCCGCCAACAGCCTACTTTGTCGCTTTCGGCCCCCACGGCCCCCGCGCCCCCATCAACCCCCCTGGCACCGGCATGAAGGTCTTTGCCGGCACCATTGCCGCCATCGCCGCCGCCCTCGGCCTCTTTGCCCTTGCCCGTTCCCGCGGTGCGTTGTCCTGCGCGGCGTCAGCCGCGCTGTTGAACGAACATTGTGCTGACCTAGTGCTCCCGCTGCGCCGATATTGCCGACATCATTACTCTACACCGTTACTCGCGCACCCCCCGCATTCACTCCCCAGCCCCCCCGCCCCCAGTTACGTGGAACAAGGAGTACCAGGAGCAGATGACCGAGTACATGAAGGAGCAGAACTCGAACCCTATCGTAGGTCCCCACCGCGCGGATTTTTACTCACACCCAGTCTGGTATCTCGTCCGAGGGCTACAAGGGCAAGGGTATGGTCATGGTCTAAAATGCCGGATTTTGGAGACGTCACGTCCATCCGTAGCCGAACAGGGTCCGGGTGGGATGAAACATGTTTGCATAGCACGGGGCTTGTGCGCGGTGTGCGGGGTGGGTGTGAGCAAGGAGGAGAGTGGAGAGATGTGAGCTGGATGGAGAGATGAAGAAAGGTGGGGAGAAGAGATGGGGACGAGAGGCGATGACGAGGGGTGGGGAAGAACGATGGGCCGGAGAAGACGACGAATTGAGCGGCGGCTTGAAGAGAGATGAATCAGGAGGCGATGAAGAGAGATGGGAGGCGGAGGCGGAGTTGAGCGGGGTTTGAAGGGAGGCGGAGGAACGAGGTGGACGCGGACGAGTCACTGCGAAGGCCATACGGCCCGGAGCGGTAGTAGACGCGGCCGTGGGGTTGTGGCGATGTGGCCGAGTCGACTGCGGAACGTACGAGGCCGTGAGGGCGACTTGCTCGAAAGTCGAGAGACCTCGAATGTCTGGAGATTAGATTGTGGACAGGAACGTCGTTTGGATCTTTGGCGAGGTTGGAATGTGTCTTGAGTGCGTGGTCTCGCTCAGAGTGCGCGAGCGATTTCTCTCCTGGACCAAGTACGAGACACGATGGAAGCGGCTGAGCCTCCTATGCTTTGACGTTGGGTTGGACAACGCCTATTCCGCTGTTCCACGACCTCTACTTGGACATCGGCATCGACATCGACTTCAACTTTGACGGACAGACTCACATGGTGCCCTAGGGTTAGGTATCCCCCAACCTCCGCTATTCAACGACAGCACTCGCACCGATGCATCACAAAACCTTCTCTACAACCTCTCTCTTTATCTACACTTCTACCAGCCCCAGTCCTAAACCTCGGCCTCGACCTCGGCAACCTCTAGACCTCGGCAACCATGACCCGTTCCTCGGATCGACTACAGCACTCGACCACTTCGACACGGCACGGATCCGCGCGGACGGTCATGACGCACGATGTGCCGACGAAGCGTGTGCCCTCTTCGGTGCCGACGCGGTTGCATGCGACGAAGACGAGCTCTTTGCCCGGGACGGGGTCGGTGGGGGGGACTACTATTTGGGTTGTGTGCGTGTGGTCGGGGTTGTAGGGTGGGGCATCGGGAGGGGCATCGTACGGTGGGACATCGGGTGCGGCATCGTAGGTCGGGGAATCGTTACGGGGTGCGGCGTGGGATGGGGTGGATTCGGGTTGTGTTGTGCCGTTGGTCGTAGGGCGGGGGGCGGCGGGCGCGGTGGGCTGCGCGCCACGAGGCGCTGCACCACTGTCATCGTCGCTGTCGCTGTAGTCGTCGCTGTCACTGTCGTCGCCGGTGTATCCCGGTGTGGGGTCGTAGAATGGCGCGAGGCGCGCGGCCCAGTAGCTGATATTCGTGGTCGAGGGTTCGTTGGGGTCGGTTGGGGTGTCGCTGTCGTTCTCGCCTGGGTCGAGCCAGTTCATCCTGGCGTTAGCCGCGTCGCGAGTGTGCCAGAGTCGGGCACGCCGACTCACGGAACGACAAGCATGTCCACGCCGTTCCGGATACAAAACGTCGACAGCTCAAAGGCGTTCCATGGCGCTACAGTCAGAGCCGAACCAAGCCAAACCAAGCCAGACCAAGTCCTAGCCATTGAACATACCGACAAAGTCCTCTGGATTGATATCTGCATGTAAGCGTCCCTTCCGACAATAGCACAACACACCCATACAGATTCCAACAGCCACACGCCCCAATGGCTCGGGCAGATCAAAGAATGCAAACCCGTCTCCGCGCCGCGCCCAGTTCTTGTCCGTCTCGAACCGGAACGTCTTGCGGTAGTTGCCCACGACCGCGCCCGAGGGGTCCGCAATGAGGGCAGAGTTGTACCCCACCCCCTCGGCTTCGGCTTGGACTTGCTTGAGCGCCGGTGGGGGGGATGCCGTCGTTGAGGACGATGGTTTGGCACTGGCACTGGTACTGACACTCGCGCTTGCGCTCCCGTTCGGGTTCCGGCTTCCACCAGGTGCCTCGCTCCCGAGGGCCTCGGGATACCCGGCGATCACGTAGCACCGCAGCCGAGCAGCGAGCGCCGATGCGAGGAGCGATGTTGGGCCCTTTCCTGGGGTTTCGAGGTAGGGCAGTATGGACGCTGGTGTCGAGAACATGTACCCGCTCAAGGCCATTTCTGGGAGGACGACGAGGTCGACTGAGCCCGGTGTGAGGCTGCCGTCAGGGTGGACCGAGACCACTGCTCGCTCGAACCTACTCACCCAGAAGTCATAGACTCGACCTTGGCCGCATTCTCAGCGACCTTTCCCAGCTGGTATGGGTCAATGGCAAGTCCGCGGCATCGGACCCACCTTGGCGTCATACTGGACACACGCGATGCGCAGCGGCTTTGCACGGTACGCTGGCACGGGCGGGAAGTCCCCGGAGGCTGGGGGCGCGATGCTCATGGCGGAGGCTGCGATTCTTACTGCAGCACGCCCGGCGGAGACGAGTCTGCGAAGCACAATGGGATGGGTGCGGCGTCAGGAGGTGAGTCGGCCACTTGAGGCAGAGGATGCGTGTTGAAGGGAGTGGAAGCGGCGGGAACGTGGGGTCTCCACAAACATGAGTTGGAGTGAGCCTGACGTGGAGGTGGCTTTCGAATGAGCCTGATCCCCTAATGGTGCCACAAGGTACTTGGGGTCTAATGCCGATCAAAATCCCGGAGCATGCGGGCGGGCCGAGCTAAGCTTAGTCCTGAGAGACTCGGCCAGGGAGAGAGAGAGAGGGGCAGAGACTGGCCAGGCGAGACGAGGGAAGGAAAGGAGAGGACACCCACCCGAGCAAGGCAAGCCAATGGCCACCCCGTCTCCTTCCCCCCCTTGTCGGGATGCAACCTCCACCTTACTCTCCTCCACCACACCGTCCCCCCCCCCCCCTCCAACCTCCACTACCACCACCACCCCACCATACTCCGACCCCTCTACCACCATCGCCCTATTGCTTTTCCACTCCCAGACCTCCTAGGTGTCCTCTACACGCCTCTACCGACCGTTTGCCCGCTTTCCAGGCGCAGAAACGGCCACTTTTGACCCACCCGACCACTCGACTCGACCCAAGTGGAGGGTTTCCAATCGCCGTCAACGTCCCTCCACCTCCACTCTTGCGACTGTTCCGTGGCCACTCGCCGCCCAGCTAGACACACAAATCTCGAAACACACCCGTCCCCGTCTCCGCACACCATGCCCGCGCGCAGGACGGCCGCTTCAGTCGGGGCAGACGGCAGCCCCCTTCCCGACGGTGCCAAGGAGAAGCTCACATTTGGCTGTGCCTTTCCAGGCTGTGGACAGGTGCGTACGCTTGCCTGCGGGTACGCTGGCGCTTTCCAACCAGGCCGATCTAGGCTGGGGCAGCTCGGGAGCATTGTTGCCCTCTTGTCGCCTATCCATCCCCTACCCTCCCAAAATCCCTACCGCCTGCACACATGCTGACGGAGACCACAGACGTACAGTCGTATGGAGTATCTGAAGCGGCACCAAAGAAAACGTAAGTTGACAAGAGGGCCGGTGCGGACGCGGACGGCACCAACTTGGCGCCATCACGCAACGCCTTTTGCTGGGGAGACCAAATGCCCGCCCAATACGTATACTGACCGATTCCAGATCAAGATGAACGACCGTTCCAGTGTAAAGACTGCTCAAAGGCCTTTGCCAGGAGGTATGCACCACTGTACACCTCACCTCTCGCACTTGCTGACTCCCTACAGCGATGTCCTGCTTCGCCACCGCCGCCGTTGCCACCCCACACCGCCGCCACGGGATGACCGGTCCCAATCCCCGCTCCCTCCCCCGCGTGCCCACCCCTCTGTTCCGATCTCGTCGTCGCGGACATCGGAACGCGAGGCATCACCCCTCCGCGGGGCGGCCCGCAAACATGCACGCAACTCTGTAGGGTCCTCGCACGGGGAACACCCCAATAGCCGCCCACGACTGTCGCCTGACGGCCCCTCGGACGACGACGACGACCGGTACGGCTCTCGCTTCTCGCGCAACGGCATGGGCAACGGCGGTGTCTTTGGTGTCGCCAACTATTACAATGGCAGCAGCGGCGTCGCTGCCGACACGAGCTATGCCTCACACCTGCTTCCCATGTTCCAAAACACAAACAATGCATACCACAACGTCAACGACCCCAACCACCTCGAAGACGCCTCGGTGCTCTTGTCCATGGCGTACCCCGGCGGTGTCCCTGGTGCCACCAGCTCCACCGACAATGCGGAATCAACAAGCCGTGTCGACTGGGACAGCAGCAACGCCATCAACATGATCATGGAGCCTACGGCCAGCGAGACGGCCGCTGCAGTTGCTGCTGCGGCCAACGCGGCCGCCAGTGTGGCGAGTGACAATGACGCCTCGGACTCGCGCGGGTCGCATTTTAATTCGGGCGCCGTCGATACCCCGGCTCGGCCGGCGGCGCCGGGTGCAGTGCTGCCCGAGTCGATGGGAGACTTTGAAGGGACGATGAACTGGCTCGCTGGCGCGACCGCCGTCCAAGGTGCAGCAGACGACCCTGCCACCTGGAACATTTCGTCCGAACCCCGCCCTCTGTCCCCGTTTAACATGTCTGCCCTCTTGTCCAATTCACCCTTTGGACTGTCGATGGGCCTCGGCACCAATACCAGTCTGCTCGGCAATGACACGACGACTGCGATGGCGATTGCCGCTACGACTGGCATCAATGGTGCCGTCACTAATAACAACGGTGAGGACGACCAGACGGTCGCCCAGACAGTCAATAGTAACCAAATGTTTGTTACCAACGCGGTCGTAAAGTCCATCCTCGACCAGTTGGCCCTCAACGATGTCCCAGAGACACGGGCCAACCCCAACCCTGAGCGGCCCCTCCTCCGGCTCGCAAGCCAGGACCTCGTTCATCGTTCCGGCGACGAGATTCCGAGGAACACGCGCTTCTGGCTCCCCTCGGACAGATTTGCAGGCTGCTACCAGATTCCACACTGGGCACTTCCTCCCCTCCGCACCCTCTCGGTCATGGCGGCACGGACATACTATACCGTGCTCAACCATTTCTCCTTTGTCCACGAGCCGACATTCCAGCTCATTGACACGGCCGCGTGTCTGGCATTTGCCATTTGCACGGTCGGCGGCCTCCGCACGGGCGCTACCGCAATACAGCGCAAGGGCGGCGACCTGACGGGAAGCTTACACTCGGCGTCGTCACCGACAACCGGCCTCTGGGAAGGCGTCTTTACAGACTACGCGGTCGGCGTCGACCCAGAGCAGGAAGAGGACAAACGCCGTCTCGAGGAATGGGAGGCAGGCCAGATTGTCCGCCACGAAAAGACCAACATGCTCGTAAAGTCGTTTTCCCTCGCACAGGGCGTGCTCATGACCGAGTATAATGTCGCCCTTCTCCAAGCTCTCATTCTCTACCACGCGCCCTACTTTTTGTCACAACACGAGCACGAGCGACGCCACGCAAACATGTTCCTTGGAACTATTGTTAATGTGAGTTTTGCTATCGAGTGGTGAGACTAGGACGACGGGCATCGTCGAATGGCAATGTCGAGGCTGTTCCAGAATGGAAGGAGACGCGAATGGCTGGGGTCTGGAGACTCAACCCATTGTGCTTCTGCTT
>JAMFRD010000101.1:0-34793 GCA_025502685.1 Pascua sp. PH4015B
GAGAGAGGAGAGAGGAGAGAGGAGAGAGGAGAGAGGAGAGAGGAGAGAGGAGAGAGGAGAGAGGAGAGAGGAGAGAGCGTTCTGAGCTGTGGGTATGGATGCGCTGGTGCTGGACAATATGTATCATGTCAGGGAGGACTCAGTACTCGAGACCCGTTGGCCTTGCTAGAGTCGACATACTCGGAATGCAATGGGGTATCGCGCTCTCAACGAGTTGCCACATGGTACTGCGCTGTAGGTCCGCAACGGTAGCTGAATACTGCTTTGAAGCCGCACTGAAGCATCCCACACACCACCCCGTTCACAACCGAAAGACAGCAAATGCATTAATCTGAACAGGGATACAAGCAAGAAGCTGGTATGTTCATCGCGAGCTCATAATCGTTCCGCACCGTATCATCCCCTCTCCCCCCCCCGGGCTCTCTCCCAACATTGGTATCTCAAAACATGCGCACGTAGAGGTCACGCCGCGTCGCGTGTCGCCTCATTCTTCGTCCAAAACTCTACTCGTCCACTTCCACGCCTCACGTCCCGCACCCCACGTCCGGCGTCCACACCGGGCTCCAGCTTACTGCGTCCAGTCGCCCGAGTAGGACGAGCTGCTGCGCGAGTGCACACCGTGCTGCAGACCGCCGTGTTGGACGGGGTGTGCGCCTGGTCCCGCCATGTCCGTGCCGCCCGCGGCGACGGCTGGCGGGAAGACGACGCCCGTCTCCGAGGCCGCACTGTAGACCGAGGGAGTGATTGGCGTCTGGCCCGGCGAGGTGCGCGAGCCGTTGACGAGCGTCGCGGGGAGGGAGCCCATGACGCCTGGGCTGGGGGCAATGTTGCCGTTGGAGCGCGAGTCGGCGCGGGATCCGCCGCGCGAGCCGCTGTGGACGCTCATGTCGTGGTCGCTCAAGAGACCCGCAGACTCGGCGTCGCCGTGCGCGTCGGGCGAGCGGGCGCGCTCCCACTGCTTGAGCTCCTTTGTAAACTGCACGTTAGATACTGGGAAATGCACGGCTGGGTCTTCGGCCTTGCTCACCTTGTCAAACGCAGTCGAGGCTCCACCATCCGAGCTTGCACTCGAACCGCGGCGCAGGCCAACACGCTCCTCGTCGTCCGAGCCGAGGTGGATGCCCGTCTGGTTCATCTCGAGCAGCGTTGCAATCCGGTGCTGCGCCTGTGCAAGGTCTTCGCGGAGAACCTCGTTTTCACGCTCAGACTCCTCGCAGCGCATGCGGAGCACGTCGACTTCGCGTTGACGCGCGCTCAGGACATCGGCCTGGGCGGCAATCTCAGCCTGCAGCGACGAGTACTGGCCTTGCAACGCCTGCAGGCGGCGCGCGAGGTCGCTGTCGGAAGGCGTTTGGCGGCCAGAGAGCGAACGGCTCACTCCTGGTTCGACAGACGGGGCGCGTCCGCGCATCTGGTCGAGCTCGTTTGAAAGAGCCGTGTTGGTCGACTTTTGCTTGTTGAGCTCGTCCTTGTGGTGTCAGTACAGCCCATGGGAAAGTATACCAGTGAAACTCACCTTCATCCGCTTGAGCATCTTCTCCGTGCCCTTGACGTAGCGCACGGCAGTCTGGTAGTCGCCCTCGAGTGCGGCGAGCTTGGCCTTGTGCTGAGCCTCGACCTCTTGCAGGCGCCGCTCGGCTTCAACAGCGCGCCTGTCCGCATCACCTGGTGTACCGACACCAGTAGTAGTCGTCGGGGAAGGCGTGTTGCGCGTGGATGCAGCGCTTGGGCTGCGTCCGTCCTTGATGCGCTCGACGAGACGACCGAGTGATTCGACCTTGTTCTCGGCCTCCTGGCAGCGGAGCGTGAGCTCCTCAATCTCGCGCTGGGCGTTGTCGTGTGCGCGCGACTTGTCGCGGAGCTTGGTCTCGAGCTCGTTCGAGGTCGGCGCCTCGGCATTGTCGAGGTCATTGTCAGATACGGCAATGCCATGTTCGCCAAGAACCTTGCGCATAAGACCAACACGCGTCGTCAATTCGGTGACGGCCTGGTCGCGCTCGCGGAGCTCGGCGTCCTTGGCAGAGCACAGGTCGCGGTACTTTGAGATTTCGGTCTGGGCGCCGTGGAGCTTGGTGCGGTGAACGCGCATCTCGCCGCGCATCTGCTGGTGCGCAACCTCGAGCTCGCGTGCCTTTTGGCGGTGCGACGTGGCCACCGATTCCGTCTCGTCGACGCGTTGTCCGGCCTCGCGGAGGAGCTTGAGGAGCGACGACTTTTCTTCCTCGAGAGCACGCATCTGGTCGCCATAGCTCTTGACCGCACGCTCGTCGTCGTTTTGCAGCGCACGGTGCGACTCGAGAAGCTCGCCAAGGCGCCCAGACGTCATCGTGCGGAAGTTGTTGGCTTCCTCGCGCGTCGTGTTGTGAAGCGTTTCTGCTTCTGCGAGGCGCGCGGTCGCCTGCTCGGCTTCGCGGGTCTTGGCCTCGAGGAGCTGGCGCACCTCGGCGAGTTCGGCTTCCAGAGAAGAAACCTGCTCCCTCGCTGTGCCGTGAAGGCCCTCGAGTTCGGTGTTGCGCGCGCTCGCAGCCATGATGCCCGCCTGCGCCTCTTCAATGAGTTTGAGCAACTCCTCGCGCTGGCCAACTGCGTCGTCGAGCTGAGTCTTGTACTGGTCTCGCTCCGCTTCACGCTGCTGGTGGGTCGACGTGAGCATGATGAAGCGTTCCGTGTGGTCGTTGATCGACTTGTCCCGAGTGGACACCTGCTGGCGGAGCTGCTCGAGCTCATCTTGCAGCTGGGCGTTGGCCTCCTCGGCCTCTTCAGCACGCTTGAGGGTATCAGCCTCGCTGTCGGTGGCCAGCATGGCCATCTCGTTGTGCCGGTCCAGCTCGGCCTTGAGGCGCTCCACCTCCATGGTGAGCGGAGTGTATGCCTTGCCTGTCGACTCGAGCTGGCGCTCCAGGTCGGCGATGCGCTCCGTGTCCACACGATTAATCTCGACTGTCGAACCCGACTCAAACGCCGCCACCTTGGCACGGTAGAAGGCCGCCTCTTGGAGGGCGCCCTTTTGCATCCGCTCGGCGTCCTGGATCTTGTCGCTCGCGACGCGCATCTGTGCTGCCACCTCGTTTTGCAAGTTGGCCTTTTCCTGCTTCATCTGCATGATGACAGTCACGAGCTGCTGTGTAGTGGCGTTATCGACTTCGTCACCCGACGGGAGGTCGGCAGCCTCATCTTCGACAACGTAGCCCTGCTGGATGGCCTTGTTGAGAATGACGCGGAGTGCTGCCTCTCGGCGCTTGGCATTGTCGGCCTCGTTCTCGCGCGCCTTGATCTCGCGAATGAGGTCGGCAGTGCCGGCAATCGAGCCCGGGCGGTTGCCGACAATGGATCCTGGGCGGCCCAAGAGCGAGCCGGGGCGTCCGCCAACCATGGACCCTGGGCGGCTGCCGCCACCCGTGGGGGACTTGGCACCAAAGTAGAATGCGTCGGGCGGCAGCGATGGGCGGCCTTCGAAACGGAGCTCTGGAGGAGGGCTGTGAGAATTGCGCGGGTTGGGGTGCGGCGTGTGGCTAGCAACGATCTTGGAGTTGGGCGAGGTGGGCGATGTGGGTCCGTTTGCCTGGGTCCCATTCACTGGGAGCTCACGGGTTTGCGAGGTTTGCGAGACGGGGCTTTGGGGACCTTCGGTAGTGGTTGTTTGCTCGTTGGCAGTGTCGCCGTTGGGGCCCATCGAGGTTGCGGCGACCGCACCCATTGCTGCTGCTGCTCCCACACCAGCACCGGCACCGGCAGCCATCATCGCACCCGCGCCTGCGGGAGGCGACATGGCTCGACGGTACTCGTCGTCGCCATCGCGCTTGGGTCGTTGGGGTGGTACGCCATTGGGAGTACTGAATCCTGGGCTCAGGACGCCGCCTGGGCCCAGGTTGGGCGCTTGCCGGCCCAAGTCTGAAGAGATAGACTCGGACCCGGCGCGATGCTTCGAGTTGTTGGCGCCCGTGTCGTTTGCGATGATCAGAGGACGAGGCTCTGATGCAGTTACAGTTGGAGATAGAGTGCGTGGAAGGTTATCGTGTGAACGCGCTTGGGCCTGGTTTGGAGCACCGCCTTGGTAAGGACCGCTGTTGTTCGCGGACCGTAAGTCTGTGGCGTCCGAGGTGGTCCGTCCCCTAGGGGCAGCACCACGTGGGGGTTGGTTGTCGGCTGGATACTTGATTTTGGCTGTCTTGTTAGTCACGTCTAGTCGCAAGTACTCACTGGTATCCAACACGTGGATGAGGTTGGGGTCGTCGCGTTGCACCTGGGGCGAGAGGTTGGACTCGCCGCCGAGGACAAAGATCTTGCCGTGCGCGGCGCAGAGGCTGTGGCCCGACTTGGCCATGGGGGACGGCCCCATGTTCTGGAACATGTACCAACGTTGGTCTACAGAGTCAGCGCTTGTGGTGGGCTGCATGTCGTCTTGGTGGCCAACTCACTGGAAATACGGAAGGCGGCGAGGTCGCCAAGGTCCTTGCCGTGCACATCGCGACCGCCAAACACGTATACGACATCGTCTACAATGGCGGCAGCGTGGCCTTCGCGAGGAATAGGAATGTAGCCGATGCACTCGAGCTCGGTCCAGACGCCAGTGACAATGTCAAACGACCACGAGTCGTTGTAGTGGTAATCGCCGTCGGTTCCACCAAAGAGGTACAGCTTGTTGCGGTACGGCACCAGCGTGTGGCCGGTACGAGCTAAGGGGGCAGCTGGGGACGTGTGGGTGATACGCTCCCACTTGTATGGACCGTTGTCCTGGGCAACTGTGGCTAGTTAGCACAAAAACATAGCTGCAGAGAACTGCACAACTCACGCTGCCTGATGTCAAAGGCCCACAAGTCATCCAAGTTGCGTCCGTCGACATGGCCGCCGTGGACGTAGAGGCAGCCGCCGAGCATGCACGCTGCGTGCCCGTATCGGCCGCTGGGACCAGCGAGAACGGGGACGCTGGTCCACTCCTGGGTGCGGAGGTCGAGGACATAGAGGCCGTCGTCCTGCTTGTCGTCCTCGTTGATTTTCGTGTCTCCGCCAAAGACGAGCATGATGCGGTCGGCAATGGCGCTCACGTGCCCGATACGCGGGAGAGGCGCGTCGCCGCGCGTCTTGACGAGCTGGAGCTGGCAGTCGCGGACGTCGAGGCTCCACAGGTCGTTGTGGGCGTGGTCGCGCACTAAACCGCCAAACAGGAGCATGTGGCCCGAGTGCGACGGGTACGGCGGGACACTGAGACCGTAGCGCGGGAATGGGGACAACGGAGCCGTTGGCGGGTTCGTCACGGGCTGGTACAGGCGGAGCGGACGCGTCGACCACGGGTAGCCTGGGTTAGGAGGCTGACCCGGTGCCGGAGCCTGCTGGCCTTGTACGGGGGGACCTTGACCGTTGACACCCTGGTTGGCGTTCTGCATGATGCCTGGCGGGTTGTTCTGAATGATGCCCGGTGGGTTGCTGTTCTGCATGATGCCAGGCGGGTTGTTGTTCTGCATCATGCCGGGGCTGTTCACGTTGTAGCCAGGCGCACTGTTTTGCACCTGCATGATGCTGGGCTGGTTCTGAATCGGGGTCGGGAGGCCAAGACCCAAGGGATACGACCCAGACGGAGGAACAGTCGCCTGCGTCGGGGACGTGACCGAGGGCGACTGTCGACCTGTTTGCCCCTGGGCACCAATGTTGAACGGCAGCTGCTATACAGTTAGCACCGAGGTGGTGGGCTGCGCACGCCGTTGGTTGAGGCTGCTTACTTGGCTGGTCATCCTCCTTGGGTTGGAGCTGGGGTTGGGCGGGGCATACGAGTTGGACACGTCGCGCTGCACGGCGGCTGTGAGGGAGGGCTGGGCTCTGCGCATCTGTCAGTTACTGCTGGAAAGGATGGATGGATGGGTGAAAGGTCTGCCAGGCAATGCCGGCGCGTCGGTGAGACCGAGTGTGCGCAGTGTTGAGTGTGTAGTGTGCAAGGGACGCGACCCAGACGCGAGGTAGTCGAGTGCTGGATGCGGACATACACCGGTCGCCGTCTCCTCTCGCATCCACCAGCGCCATTGCCACCCGCGCGCGTTCTGGGGTTCTGGACTCACTGCACCGGAGGGCTATTGGTCGGCGACCGCGCACCGTGGTCGCGGTCGTGTTGTTTGGAGCTCTTCTTCTTGAAGATGGCCATGGTGGCTGCTCAAGACGGAGTGGATGGGGAGGAGGGCGCAAGGTGGAGTTTGCGTGTTCTGTCGTCGTCAACCCGCGTGCGAGTAGACTGGACACGTTTGGCCGCAGCGACCTGCCGCGATGTGGCGTGGTTTGCACTGGGTCTTTGTCGTGCGTGCACGCGTGCGCGAGGCTAGGATGGCGTCCAAGGCCTACCTACACAGGAGGCAAGAGGCCGGCGGAGGGGTGATGGATCAACAGGGACGTGCCCGGAACGCAATCATGCGACGGCGTCTCGTCTTTGACTGTGTTGGGCCTGTCGGACACCGTCCTGCACCTCGGCGTGGTCGGCGGGGGCGGGGCGGCCGGAGAAGGAAGCAAGGGCGGGGTGAGGATGCTGTTTCGGTTTCGGGGCGTCGCGGAGAAATCGTCCAAATCGTCCAAAGGCGTCGTCGCAACACTCGGTCGCGCTTGTCGTGTCCCCTTCGTAACGATGGGAGGAGGCGCGCGCGCGTGTGTGCGTGTGTCGTGTCCCCGGGCCGAGAAGATTAGGTGATGATGGACGACGCGTAGGATAGGATGGATGGAGTAATGAGATGGGGGATGGATGTGCGTTCGGTAATGAGCGAGCAAGACGCGTCGGTTGGCAACGTCCACAGTCCTGTCTTTGGGTTGTGCGGTGCGAAACACGGCAACCACAGCGCGGGCTTTCTATTGGGTGGGGGCTGGTTGCGGGATGGTGGCGTTGGTCGATGCACTACTGATGGCAGGTGACCTGGTTGCTCGGAATGACCTTGACCACGCTGGAGATGACAATGAGAAGAGTTTGGGCAACCAAGTTGCAAGGGGCAGCAGTTTGATCAACCCAGTGCGGGGGCATGCAGGCAGCTAGAGCTATAGCATAGAGGACGAGCATGGAGGACAGGTGCCAGCAATGCAGCAGCAAGCAATGTGGGGTGGCATGGCACCAGAAGGCAAGGGAGGGAGGGCTATAGAGCTGCTACTGACCGAGAGGAACCAACTCTAGCCAGCCCATGGGGGACGCACATGGCCCATGGCCCATGACCCCCCACCATCGTAACAGCACCAGCATGCTGGAACGTCCAAAGGCCGAGAGGTGGAGGGAGCGACATGCTGTAAAAGGAGGAGGAGACTAAGGGAAGGAGGGAGGGAGAGCCAGGGTAGCGAGGGTCTGTAAGACGTTTGAGACCAGAGGCACCAAAAAAAGGCACCTACAGTACAGTACCTCTCCAACCCCACAAGCCTGCCACGCTTTACGCACCTTTAGAACAGCAGCCCAGGGCAAATGCATGGATGCAAGCAACAGAGCGCAGCATGCAGACTGAGAGCTCTACTCTGTGCATGTTTTAAAGGGTTTCGGGCCAGGGGCATATTCCATCCTAGGCTTTTTACCGCGTCCCATCTCAACCTACCCAGCACACTTGCCCTGGACCACCAAACCTCACCTCACCTCATCCACGTTCAATACATGTATCAAGGTCCACCCACTACCGTGCCTACGTGCATGCCGGCTCGGCTTTCCATCTTATTGCTTCTGGTATTCTGCCCCGCAGCTGCCATGTGGATATTCTGCTCCAGCTTGGTCCAAACTCTTTTACAACACACTTTTTTTTGTGTCCCTACCGCACTCCCCGTGTGCCCTCGACCCTGTTCCACTCCCTGTCTAGCCAATGTTGCTTCGTGTCGCATCTTTGCCCCAGACTTTGAATTCCTGGGCGGAACGCGTCCCACTCCCAAGACGATCCCTGTCCCTCGGTCCTCGCTGCCATGCTGCCCCTCTTACCTGCAAATCAAACACGCTCATGTCTAATGTTTGGGTCCCACTCTTGGGCGCGTATAAGGGGAGGTGGTCATGATCTACAGCTGCAGGCGTTCAAGGTCCGCTTTGTGGGATATCGTTTCCGCGGCCCCTCGGGAGCGACATTCGCCCCTTGATCCTGCAACATCAAGGTTGTTCTGGATCCCTTGTATGCTCGTCCGGCTACGTGCTACTGTTTCCACATTGTTTGCATCCTTTTACTCCCTCGATAGCCGAGACTGCAGACATCCAAACCCGTTTCCGTACATGTTCTCTTCCTAGTGTTCGGCCATTCTCCCTTGCCATCTTTACAACTTTGCCTTGATCGACTTGAACTCGGGGTCCTTCTTGGTGCGGACCGCCTTGATCGCCATCTTCGTGTCCTGTTTCGCGTCAGTATATCCTTTGCAGGGAGTGCACGGCACGTCGGTAAGCGCTCTCGGCATGCTGCCGTCTCGTTGCCTGCTAGTGCACCAACCTCGGACTGGAGCATCGACCTGGAGTTGGTCAGCCTCGGTTCCGACGGCTGCTAGCCTCGATCTCCGTAATGTCCACTTACATGTTCCAGGCGGCCTGGTACGAAAGACCCTCGGCGACACTGCAAGTCAGTTGCTGTACACCACTGTGTGTGTGCTTGCGTTCTCAACGCAAGCACGGGTTGGATACCCACGTGTGGTCACGAGAGTCTGCTTGTCAGCAACTAGCACTAATTACACACTGCATCCACACTCACGATTCAGAATGTGCTTGGTGCTGATCACAGCAATGGGGCTGTTGGCAGCAATCTCCTTTGCGAGCTTGAGCGCGGCGTCTTCTGTCAGCAAGAATACCCTCGTCCATCAACGTACCGACAACCTCCTTGCGACCGCCGGGGATGACGTCCGAGACAAAACCAATGTCCTTGGCCTCCTGTGCGCCAAACTTGCGGCCGGTGAGGGCGAGCTCGCGAGCCTTGGAGCCGTTGCCGACAATCTTGGGGAAGCGCTGGAGCGTGCCAATGTCCGCCGCGAGACCAACCTTGACCTCCTGTAACGGTTAGCAGTGGTGTGGATTTCGTGGCTGTCTCTAGCGATTGTTGAGAGGACAGCCAGTATGTGAAAGGGAGGGCGGTGTAAGGTAGTTTAACAAGCCAATGGGATGGAGTGAGCGGAACGGACGTACCATGATACCCATGGTGGTGTTCTCGGCCGCGAGACGGATGTCACACGCCGACGCAATGTCGATGCCGAGACCGAGTGTGTACCCGTACATGGCAATAATTACGGGCTGGGTAGCGCGCTCAAGGCTGGTGATGGCGTCCTGGAAGTCCTGCAATGTCAGTGTCTCTGCTACTTCTGTCACACGGCTTCGTGGCGTCGGCGACGGTGTCTGCAGACATGTCCGGCCCGCTGACTCTCCGACTGCTCTGAACCGGCTATCGGCGGCGCCGAACCGGTCCCGTCAGAGTGCTTCACATGGGTACGCACCAAGACGTGCTCGCGCATTACAATGGCGGCGCGAGCGGCGTCGATATAGGTTGGCTTCTTGCTAACGTTGTTGTTGTCGACTGGGAGTCAGTGGGTGCCAGCCCGGAGTTGGCTCACGATCGAGACCGGCGGTGAAGAAACGCTCCAGGGCCGAGCTGAGGACAATTACACGGACATTGTCGTCCAGCGAGACGCGGTCGACGATGGCACGGAGTTCTGTCCAGAAGCTGCATGCATGTTAGTGGGGTGTACACAACGGACATCGCAGCTTGCTTGCTGGTCGATGGCCGGGTACATTGCCGCTTCGGCGTGGAATACATACGCATCGTGGAACGCATTGACGGGTCCCCTGTGGCATGGATCAGTCAGGGTACTCGCGGGCTCGGCGGGGCAAGAGGGCGTTGCGGCGTGGGCCTGCCTGGGGGACGGGGGCGCATACTCACCTGTTGAACTCGAGGAAGAGGACGCCGGGCGACGGCTCGGATGCGCGGTGGAACTTTCCGTTGTACTGGTCAAAGTTGCCCATTGTGATTGTTGACGAGATGAGACGAGTGGTGGTGCGCGTGTGATGCCAAGGATGAGGTCGGGCTTGTGGTCGAAAAGGGTGGGGTGGGCTGGGGGACCGAGTGGAATGGTAGTGACCAGGAGGTGGATGTTTCGTCGTGCAACAAAGGGATGACTGAGAATTGTTGTTCACTTTATCCTCGTTTCCATCTCTCTCTCCCCTTGTCCATTCCTTTAAATCATTTCGTCACTTGGCGAGCATCGTCAACTTGCACTCACTTCGACATCCACTTTGCCGGTCAACAAGATTATTGTATACCCGGGACGGTCTGCATTCGACGCACGCACGCTCTTCTCCGACCGACCTTTTGCATCCATCAATTGCGGCCGTATCGTATCGTCGCTGCGGTGTGCGTGCGACGCTCGACGAACCACAAGCGGCCGCCGCTGACGCGGGTGCAATCCACATACTGCGTGGCTAATCCCCCGCCAACACTGGCCAGGCTCACTCGCTCGCCATTCCCCATCTTGTGACCTCACCACGACCTCGGTCTTCCTCCACCCTCACCTGCCCACCGCCTCCGCATCCGCTCACACGCGCCCTCGCCACGCGCTGCGGCGCCACCCCGCTGCCCACCATGTCGATGCTGTCCGAGCGGCAAAAGGATGAGCTGTGAGTCGGTCGATGCCACCTCGACATGGTACCACGACGAGCGATGGATCCCGAGCTCAACCTCGGGTTGGTTCACCCACGAGCCTCCGACGACGCTCTGTCATGCTGTCGTGCAAGCCGTGCGGGGGCACACTCGGGACCGTGGGGGGAGCGACTGGTACGATGCATGGTACATTGCGTAGCATGCCAACGTATCCACCATACTGCGCGCGTACCAACAGATGCGCAAGCTGCGGCGTACCTTGGTCATAACACGAATGCCAATGCTCACACCTTCCCCGCAGACACCGTTCAATGCTCTCCTACCTGCTGCAGGCGGGCATGCACGACGCGTACGAGGCGCTCGCGCGCGAGGCCGACATCCACGACTTTGATGGCTCCGACCCAAAGGCAAAGTGGTACGGCCTCCTCGAGAAGAAGTGGACCAGTGTCATCCGTCTACAGAAGAAGGTGCGCGTGTGGATGCGGACGGGGTGGTGTGTGTGGTAGCGGCAACAGTGTTGGGGCCGGCACGTTGAGCTGGCAGCTGAGTGCGCGCGCGTTGCGAGCTGCAGGGACGGACGATGCTGCTGGCGCATCATGCGGCCCAGCTGCCCGAGCCAAGGCGGGCCGACAAGTTGTCGACGTGTTTGTGCCGCTCTGACCTCTCAGATCATGGACCTAGAATCGCGGAACGCTGCCCTAGTAGCCGAACTCGCATCCCCGACACGCGCAACAACATCGTCGTCGTCGGCACCATTCATTCCCCGACCACCTGCGCGACACACGCTCACGTCGCATCGGTCGCCCATCACGCGCGTGGCTTTCCACCCGGTGTGGACAGTGCTCGCGAGCGCGAGTGATGACCAGACTGTAAAGATCTGGGACTGGGAGAGCGGCGATATGGAGCGCACGCTCAAGGGGCATACAAAGGCTGTGGCAGACGTCGACTTTGACCCAAAGGGCATCTTAATGGGTGAGCACTAAGGGCCCAGAGGGCAAGATGCTCGGCACGAGGACAAGGACAGGAACGAGCGGTCGGACGCCGATCATTGTTTGGCGGTTTGCAGCAGCATGGACCTCTCATGTGCTGCACATCACTTGCCCTTCGCCACGCCGTCCATTGTCTGCTGGCCACCTCGAGTCTGCACTGACACCCAGCAACATGCTCGTCCGACTTGACCATCAAGTTGTGGGACCCGGCAAACGAGTACAAGAATATGCGCACGCTGCATGGACACGACCACAGTGTGTCGAGTGTACGCTTTATGCCTACGGGCGAGCAGTTGATATCCGCATCGCGCGACAAGACAATCCGCGTTTGGCAAGTTGCTACAGGGTGCGTCGGTGTGGTCTGGCGCTGGGTTGCGAATGGTGGCTGGGTGTGATACGTGTGCTACCAGCGGACACTCCATGACGAGCGTCGATAGCGAACCCTGCTGACACGCAGCTATTGCGTCAAGACACTTACGGGCCACGCCGAGTGGGTCCGCGAGGCTGTCCCCTCGGATGATGGACGGTGGCTTCTGAGCGTATCGAATGACCAAGTGAGTATGAAGGCCGCTGCACCTAGCCCGCGGAGGCAGGCCAGCGGCTCCAGGGCATCATCGGCTGCGCAGGTGCTTGCACGCCCTGTCCTCTTTCTCCACACCCCCTCCCACCCCCTACCCCGCTGACCCCAGACCGCACGAGTATGGGACTTTTCCAGCGGCGAGACGAAAGCCGAGCTGCGTGGCCACGAGCACGTCGTCGAATGCGGCGTCTTCGCGCCCGTGTCGGCCTATGCGCCGATCCGGGAACTGTGCAGTCTGCAAGCCGCCGGCGCGGGGGACCGAGCACGTGCCCCGGGCGCGTACGCGGCGACGGGGTCGCGCGACAAGACGATCCGGCTGTGGGACTGCGTCTCGGGCCAGTGTCTGCGCACGCTCGTGGGCCACGACAACTGGGTGCGCGCGCTCGTCTTCCACCCTTCGGGCAAGTATCTCTTGAGCGCCAGCGATGACAAGACGGTCCGCATCTGGGACCTCCAGACGGGACGCTGCGTCAAGACCCTCGAGGCACACTCGCACTTTGTCACCACCCTCGCGTGGGGACGTGCCGTCGCCGGGACCGCAGATGGGGACAGTGGTAAAAAGGCAAAGGACGAGCCGCGGAGGATAAATGTGCTCGCGACGGGGAGTGTGGACCAGACCATCAAGGTGAGTACGGCGTGTAGGGTGTGGCTGTCGGGGACGCGATGGAATGGGCCATGGGGGACAAGGGTCGAAGAGCCGGGAAGAGGTGCCGTGGTGAATCGGCGCAGAAGGAGTGGGATTAGGCAAATGGGAATGGGCACAGGAAACGACGCGCACGACGCAAACCGCGAGGCAGCGGTGGGCCAGCGGTACCGAGTGAGGTTTCCAGACAGTTACGCGCAGAGCCACACGAGCAACGAGGACAACCGCTTCGTGCTACTGCGACAACCAGCTGCCACAACGAGGGCGATACAACCCCCGTGCTGGCCAGTTGCGCAAGCACAGTCGCCAGCTAGAGGGGAGATACACCCTCTTGCCAGCGCTGCCCAGCACTCGCGATCCGTAACCCCAGTCGAAGAGTCGAGAGTCCGGCTGACATACAGGTCTGGACACCATGAGCGCCAATAGACGTAGAGGCTCGCGTGCTGCCAACACCCGTGCTTGCACTTGCTAGGCGGCACGACCACATACCCGACCCACGATGCCCAGTACCAATTACCATACAACGCATGTCCCATGCACGCATCCGCCTGCCTCCGTACCCCATAAGCCAAACCAACGCCAACGCAACCGCCTGCCCAGTGCAGGCCCCAACCCCAACCAACCAAGGCCAATGCCCCGCGTCCCACGGCCGCGCTCGCTCACGCCAACGCCGCACCGCGACCGCCTCGCCCGCACTCGTGCTCGCTACGCTCGCGCTTCCCCGTCCCATACCTAATGCGCATGCAGGTGCATCGTGCGACTGATGCCAAGATGCTACGAGTAATTCTAGACTGTACACCGTGCACCGTCGCACGTGCGATACTATAGGATACGACTGATGGATGCTCGCTCGCCGCGCCGTCTCGTGGTCTCTCGCCGTGTCTCCCCCGTCGTCTGCTCTCGCCCCTTCTCCCCTGTTCTCTCTCGTGGTCTGTCTCCTGTTCCGCTGTCCCTGTTCCGCTGCGCCTGATCCGCTGTTACCTGTTCCGCTGCTCCTGTTCCGCCGTTACCTCTCTTTCCCGCGTGATACTGTCCGCTTGCCGCCTCTTCCGTCTGTGTCGGGCACTGCTGGTCTGTCCCGGTCTCGTCGTCTGTAAAAGTGTCCTCTGTCCTCGTGTCCATCTGTCCGTGCATCCGTGTGCCCGTCGTGTCCATGTCGTCTGTGTCCGTGTCCGTGTCGTCCCAGCCAACCGTGGCTGGTCATGCCAGCCGCCGATATGGGACCCGAATGCCTGTGGGCATGACTCATCGGCACCGGCACGGCGGCACGCAGCACCATAGTGTGCGCAACGGCGCCTTGCGCCCCAGACCACAACCAGCAGCACGCGACAGGCGCACACTGGTACACCGAATGGTCGCTACGGCACCAGCGGACATATCGTCGTAGACCACAGCACCGCAGAGCACACGGCACACACGGCACAGCACCGCACACGACAGCACCGCACACGACAGCACCGCACCGGCACACCAGCACCGCACACCACCCCACCGGAACACAGACTAGACAAACCCAACCTGGTCGATCCCCAACGCCCTCCGCGCCGTAATCACCGCGACGAGCTCCTTGACGAGCTCCTCGAGCACGATGCAGTTGTCGAGCACGGCCGAGAGCGACGCATGTGAGGGGGGCACGGGGTGTGGGCGTGTGTCTGCGTCGGAATCCGTGTCGGACTCGTCGGTGTGGCGGAACGTGCCGTCTGGGGTGGTGAGGTCGAAAGTCTGGTCTGCGTCTAGGCTGGTGCCGTTGGGCGCTCGGCTGGCCCGGCCCTTGCGGGCCGGGCGCGGGGCCCACGGGCCCGTGGGGGGCGGAACGCGCGAGACGGGGAGCATGCCGGCCTCTGCGGCGTGGGCGTAGTGGTTCTTGAACGGCGAGGCCGACTCGGGGCCGGGTGTGAGGCCCAGTCCCCCGCCGCCTCCGGCGAAGAGGCTCCCGCCGAGACTGCCGAGTGTGGACGTGGATGTGGCCGACGCCTCGCGGAGGTGCGCGACTGCGGGGGCCGGGAGGGCGCTCGTGTTGGGAGCAGGCGAGTTGCGGCCGACGCTGGGGGCGGGCGAGTGTGTGGGGGTCGACGCCGGTGTCTTGCGGCGCGGGCTCCAGAGGGAGCGGATCGAGGACGCAAGCGCGGTGGTGGCGCTCTTCTTGCGCGGCGTGTCGAGCGTAGCGGGCGACGGGGACATGGGCGGCGTGGGCGCGTCAATGATGGCGCCCATGGCCTCCTCGAGGTGGTCTGCGAACAGGAGGCCCTGGCGGCGTTCCGAGAGGAGACGGTCAAAGCCGTCGACGGCAGCGCGGAAGCGGCCCTCGTGCCGCACCAGCTGGCGCAGGATCTGGTACAGCGCAGGCAGCGTCGCGGTGGGCGTGTGGGACGCAAAGAGGTCGTCGCCGTCGCGCGACGAGCCGAGTGAGGCCGGCTTGGAGCGGTACGCGTCCCTTGAGGCGTCCGAATCGGCGTCAGACAGGTCCGCCCACGGGTCGGGCTCGGGCTGGGTCATGTCGTACAGCAGCCAGCCCGCGAGGGACCGGTGCGGGCACCGAATCAGTGCCGAGATTGCCCCGCTCAGCGCCACGTTTGTATCGGGCGCCGACGTAAACCAGCCGCGCAGTGCCGCGAGCACAGTCTGCACGAGCGGGTCCGACGGCGAGAGCGTGTGCTGGAGCGGGTCGGCGTCGTACTCGCCCACGCGAAGCAGAGCCGGGTTGCCGTCATCGGCGACAAACTGGAGCGGGACGCGCGACGCGAGCCAGCAGCTGTCGGCCTCGAGAAACGCGTGCGCATCCGTCACGTACGACGCAAAGCCTGCAACCGTGTCGATGCCCATCTGGACCGCGTCGTCGAGGCGCGGCACGAGTGCGCCGTACAGTTCAGGCTCTTGGAGATGCGCGTCGGTCGAGTTGACGGGCACAGGGAGCATGTTGCTCCAGTCCTCCGAGCTCGGTGGCGGGAGCAGTGGATGGGCGATCGCAGTCGCGTTCGGGAGTCGGATGAGCGTCAGGAGCGAAGGCGCGATGCGGCGGCAATGGTCGGCGAGCAGGGTCTGGAGGAGGTGGAGCGCGGCAGCGACACTTGGGCTCGAGCTTGAACGCAAGTTGTCCAGGAGTAGATCGCGCAGCGTAAAGCGCTCGCCCTCGGCAACATAGTGTCCCGTCGACGGCGTGGGCGGTACATAGTCGAGCGCGCCGGTGCTTCTTCGTGGCTTGCCCTTTTTTGGCGACGTAAACGCCGGAGCGGCGCGGTCCGCGTCCATTAGCACGTCGAGGATGCGGTGGAGAACAGGCCCGTCCTCGAGGTTGGCGAGCAGGACGTCGAGGTAGGTGAGCACGGCAACCGCGCTGCCGTCGCTCTTGGAGCACTCGAGGATGGACGGGTAGATGACATTGTCAATAAAGACGGTCTGCACCGCGTCGAGCGCCGAGTCTGCGACTGCTGGGCCCAGGACCTGTGCCGTCGACACGGTGCGCGCCAGCGGGTCGGCGTGGAGGAGAGGTGAGCGGCATCGATACAATATATCCTGGAGAAAGCCGAACAGGCGGAGGAGTGCGTCCAGCTGGGCGCGGACGTCGGGGTCAGACGACGTTGGGAGCCCGTCGTCGGCGTCCTCGTCGTCCTCAGAATCCTCGCTCCCACTACCTCCTCCCCTCTTTGGCTCCTCGCCGAGATGCATCCCTGCCGACGTGACGCCCGGGTCGTCGTGCATCTCCTCTGCGCGCGCAAACTCGGCGAGCGACGGCACACGCAGCTTGCTCGGGAGGACAGAGTAAGCCGCCCCCAACCCCGCCGCCATGACATCCGCAAAGTCGCCGTCGAGAATGTACTCTGCCAGCGCGTCGCGCGCGTCCTGCAGCGGATCGGGACCGTCACCGACGGGCGTCATGGCCAGCGCGTCCCCGCCCTCGTCGCCCGTCAGGAATGCAATATCAAAGAGGAATAACAAGCCGGCACGTGCAAAGTCGCCCGTTCGCCCCTCGCGGTGCACAAAGCGGAGGAGGTACGAGAAGAGCAGAAACTCAAAGTGCCACGCGTTTGCAGTGTCCTCGACTGGTGTCGTGTGCATCGACGGCGCAGGCGAGAGTACCCGTGCAGGGACGGGCGACCGCGCGCGCGATGGTGCTGGTGACAGTGTCGGTGGTGCGGGGGACAAGGCGCGCGACGGTGCGCGTGACGGTGTGCTTGGGGATGCGCGTTCAGGTGCCATTGCGCCAGACGAGTTATGTGGGACGAGCCATCCTCGGTCGTGGAAAAAGATGAGCAGTAGTGGTGGGCTAGCGTCAGTCACAAGTCTCGCTCAGTACGCACTAGGCACGCATGCGGGAGCACAGGATACACATGAGATCGACGAGGTCTTCCTCGAGCTCGTCGTCGTGTGTCGGGTCGCCTGCTGCCGCTGCGCCGAGGACGCGAGCGGCACCGTCAATCTTCTCCTCGGGCGCGTCGCCGACGCACGAGCGGAGAAGTCGTCGGAGCGGGCGGTGGACGGCGTTGTGGACGAGGAACCGTTCGGACATGAGCACGACGAGGTTGTTAGTCGCTCGCAGGACCTCGGCTGGGGGTTAGCTGGATGGCGAAGTGCAGCGAGCTGAGGTCGTCCGAGGTGCAACACATGGAGTTTACCCAACGATGTGCAACGACCACTGGCACCGACGCTCCCGCGACTCGACAGTAATACGCACCCTTGACGCCGCGCGGCCTGTCGCGCTCGCATAGTCGCTCGAGCTGGCCCAGCATGTCGTGGCGGAGAAAGTACTCGAGACATGCTCCAGTGGTACTGCGCGTTAGCGTGGGGTGAAATGGAAAGATTGCCAGTACGCGGAGAATGTAGTCGGAGAATGTAGTCAAGGTGACAGAGGAGAAAGAATGTTGGAGAGATCGGTGACAGACGCATATTCCATGACGCTGGGAGATGAAGAACTGGCCTTCTCGGCCACTTTCTGGGACAGGCGCACAGTCCACGACAGTGGGAGGCAAAAAAAACTGGCCCTCTCAGCCACACCACCACCTTCTGGCCAGCGGGAGCCTCTCTGCAGTGAGGCAGTCTCGACCATCTCAACCACTCGCAGCAGAATAAATGGTCTCTCGGCTCCCACAGCTGCTGGATACCCGCGCGGCCGTCTGATCCGAGACCCGTCCACCTCAACGCAAGAGTCAAGAGATGGGGAGCTGGAGTTTCTCAACTCCAGCCACCTCTGCCAGTTGCTGAATGGCGCCAGTCCGTGCGATCTCCTCGCCTCGCCGCACTGCGACGACGCTGGAGACGGAAGAACTACAAGCCCACAAGTCCACAAACCCATGCTACGCTGCTCTCCAGCCTGGACGAGATGCCTCCATCGGGAGATCAGGAGATCCGGACCGGAGTCGAACGTGCCCCTCTCGCGAGGCGGAGGACGAGCTTGACGGGCAGACTTGCTCGCCCATCGCCCAAGCCTTTCGCGGACCTTCCAGACCCTACAGAGCACTCAGAGTCCCCAGTCCCAAGTCCCCAAACTCCCGAGACTCCGCGTCGCTAGAGCATGCACCTCTAAGCTCTCCCACACGCTCCCAAACACACGCTCCCATACACACACTTCCCCTCCTAAACCACACCACAAACCACACCCATCTCTCTCCCTCCAAACCACCGAACTCCCAAACCCCGCACCCAAACCACACCAACCCAAACTAGACGCACTCCTCATCCATCCGATTCCCCTCGTACACGAGCGCATCGACGAGATGCTTGAGCTGGCGCGGCACATCCGTGGCGCCGATCCCGCGCGCGAGCTGGCGTTCGTCGGGGTGCGAGAGCGTGTCCTGGGTGTTAGCACGTCCAGGCAAGGTGGGAGTGCGGTGGGAAAGAGGCAAGAGGGGGTGGGGCGTGGGGGTGGGGTGGGAGACGGGCAGGGGGGAGGCTGGGGTGGGAGACGGGCAGGGGGGGAGGCTGGGGTGGGAGACGGGCAGGGGGGGAGGCTGGGGGTGGGAGACGAGAAGGAGAGGCGCCGGATGCAGAGTGTACCGGTGCACACAGTCGTTGGTGGGGACCAGGAGCAGTCCGGCCAGAGTGTACGCTGCGGCTCGGCCTGGGGGCTCGGCTAGGGCGTTCAGGCTTGGCACACCCAGCTCGAGTAGCAGATGGGAGCCGAGTCGGGCACCCAGCTCGAGCTGCAGATGGGAGCCGAGTCGGGCGTCCGTGGTGTCGACGAGGTCGGATCGTGGGAGCAGGGGTCGCACGAGTCGTAGGAGTGGGAGTAGTGGTGGGGGTGGTGGTGCAGAGGTCGAGCCGGCCTCCGGCCGAAAGATCGGATCGGCAGAGATGGAACCCGAAACGTCCAGGCGATCACCTTGCGTTGCGTACGCGCTGGGTGCGTTGCCTGGTATCGCCCACCACGTACACCACCTTGTGACCCCCGACCCCGGCCCCCCGCAACTCCTCGGAGTGGAGGCCACGAGCCGCTCGTCCCGCCGCCGCCCCAAACCTGTTCTGTCCCGCAAGCGGACCCGGACCCACCTTGACACCCCGCCACGCATCGTCAAACGCCACGAGGTCGTCGGGCGCCTCGCGCGGCGCGGGCTTGGGGGCCTGGAGGAGGCGCGTGAAGAACGTCGATACCTCCATCGGGCCGTCATGCCATGGTATGGTGGGTGCGTGTGTTGGAGATGGGATGGGCGAGGTGGGTTGGACGAGGGTTGGAGGGTTGGACGACGGCGGCGACGAGGCGGAGGATGGATGTGGTGGTGGACGACGTTGGTGCCTGGGGCGCGTGGCGATGGGGGCCCGGTTGGCCACGCGGGTGGCCCTGAGCCAAAGCTCGTGGGTTTGGATGGTGGCACAGTGGACGATGTGCGATGTGCGATGTACGGATGTGCGATGTACGAGGTACGGATGTGCGATGTACGAGGTACGGCAGCAACTAGATTGTACGAGCATACCCGACGCGATACTACTTTAGCACTGCATGCGCCGACGACGACATCGGAGAGAGCTGCCCGATGCAAGTTCTTGATACATGATCTGCATCGCTTCCGGCGCTCTCTGCAAGCTCCTGAGCGTGTTACACCATACCCCGTCCAAGTGCCCGGTTTGGACTTACGCTGACTCTGCTTTGGAACGACGCATGGGCTGACGACGACGACAACGAACAAGTCTGATAATGGTACGGTTACATCTACATCTATTCTATGTGGATACAGTGGGGCAGGTATGCAGGCATGCAGCAGGCAGTAGACTCTTCTCAGCTCAGAACGAGAAGATGCCCGCTCCGCGACGTCGGCTCCCGCCCAGCGGGTGTGTGATGACGGCCGCGACGAAGAGGCCCACGCTGGCGTTAGCTGTTGTTCATGTGCGGCTGGGAGAAACACTGGTGACTGGGCAGGGCAGAGGCCTGCGCCAGGGTCACTCTACACTCTCTCTCTGTACTCACGTAAGCCCAATGGCGACGGAAATGAGCTGCTGGGCGACCTGGAAACCGGTCGAGTACTGCTGTGTTGTCCCCTCTTTACCCGCGTTGGCAAACGAAAACAGGCCGCCGGCTTTCAGACCCGAGGGGAGCTGCATCATGATGCCGGTGACCATGACGGGGAAGCTGGCGCCGCGCGGGCGGGACAGGAAGCGGCCGTACAGGTTGCCGAGGATGCCAATGACAAACGAGCCAATGGCCGAGATGATATCGGAGCGGTCGACAAAGACCTTGCTCGAGTAAAAGTTGGTCACCCAGCCGGCGCACGCGAGAATGACCATGATGGGGAGCTCTTTGGCAAATAGCGGCTGTTGGTTGTTGAGCGAGAGCATGAGCGCAAACGACGGTACGCAGAGGAAGTCTGGGCAGGTGTCAGTACGTCCGCATGCGGTGCGAGTAGGAGACTTACACCACCACGGTTCTGGCCGTTGCATGTACCATGGCGCCCCCTCGTAGTGCGTTGCCGAGCATGTAGCGTCCACCTGTCATTGTTAGTGGTTGCGCGGTATTGCAGAGGTGTTAAAAAAGGAGTTTGACTAACAGCATTGACCACGTCTTGGCCTCGGACCTTGACCCAAACCTCTGCTCCTGCGTTGTCAGTATCAGGGCAACTGTGTCTGCCATGATCTGCCACGGCGCCTGCCACGGCGTCTGTCACGGCGGCAATGAAGCAGCCACGTACCGATTGAGATACCAAAGCCGAGGAATAGCGCGTAGATTACACTGTAGCCAATGCGCACTGCGCCGGCCGTGATATTGCGGCTTGCCAGCTCGAGGGAGCCGGTCAGAACGATGAAACCTGTTGTCAGTGTTGGCGCAGTGACAAAAGACCAGATCTTGACTCACCGGGCAGGATGAGGACCACACCGCCCGATACGAGAGCGGTGTAACAGAATAACCCACTCGAAGCTAGAGCAGCTGCGAGGAAGGAAATCAGGCACCTGTAGTGTTAGCAAAGGCAATTGACGGCCGAGCACACACTCACGCGCTGGTGATCTCAAAGACGGCGGAAAACAGGTCATTCCGAGCAGCAAAGATCTGCACGACAACGAGGAGCATGCCGAGGGGGATAGCCATGAGGGCATCGATCAGCGAGCCATAGTACGAGGGGATGAGGATAAAGGCCGAACACAAGCCGCCGATGATGATCATCTGCCACCAGTTGTAGCACTTTGGCATGGTCATGAGATTGTCCAGCAGGCGGTTGGCGTCCTCGACCGAGATGCGGTCGTGCACGACCTCCCAGTAAACATTGTGCGTGCCGAGGAGCTTGCCGAGGTCGAGGGCGGTGCTCTGTTTCAAGAACTTTGTGTCGGACGTGTGGGTCGTGTCGTCGCCAAAGGACTGCGTGGTTAGCGCGAAAAGGAGATGTGGGGTCATGCGAAGGAACGGGTCATGCAAAGGAGAATTTCAACCCCACCACAACCCCATTGACGACGCCAACAACAATGACCAACCCCGTAGGAAGTCACCGAAAACAGCGCCAGATGCTGGCAGCGCCGCATGCGGCAGAGGGTGGTCCCGACTCACGACTAGCATCACACCAGGGATGTAGACGACCTGGGCATTGATATCGAGGACCTTTGCGGTGGCCTGGATCTGCGTCTCGAGGCGATGACTGGGGCTGCCAAACATCATGAGCGCGCGCGCGAGCTTGAGGAGAAACTGCTGGCGGGCAATAATGGCGGCCACGTGCTGGATGATAAACACTTCCTGCTTTTTGCGCTGCTCCTTGGCCTTTTTCGCCTGCGCCTTGCGCCGCTTGGCCTCGCGGCGGCGCTTCTCCTCTTCGCGCGCCTCGCGGTCCTGCTCGTTCGCGACGTGTGTCCAGTCGTGTTCCTTGTTGGTGATCCATTTCTCGGCGCTCTTGACCGCACGCAGGTTGAGCGCCGAGGGCCGCTTGCGCTCCTTGCCCATCATGAGGAGGTTGTCGGACGACTTTGATGCAGGCGGCGCGCCGTTGCCGTCCCCGTGGTCCGGGGACGAGCCCTCGACGACCGTCGTCTGCGGCGACACCGGGTCGAGGCTGCCCTGGCGCGAGTGGGCGTGCTGCTGCGTCTGGCCGCCAAACTCGCCTGCGCCATAGTTGAGCGTCGGGAGGTTGACGGCGCTGCTGGGGCGGCTGCCCGACCGGGAGCCCGACTTGCCCGCCCACGTGTCGATCCCCACGCCCGAGCTGGGGCGACTGAGGCCGCCAAACCCCATCGGTCCCGGGCGCCGGGGCGAGACGGGCGTGTCGGGCTCGCTGAGCGAGAAGCGCGACAGGTGGTAGCCCGGACGTTTCGCGGCGGGGACGAGCGTCGACGCCTGCGGCGCCGCGGCGGCGACCATGCCGCCGGTATTCTGGATGAGCGCGCCAAACACGCCCGCACCCGAACGCGCCGCTTTGGGCCTGTCGTCGCGGAACTCTTCGATGGCCCGCTGGAAATGTCCAAACACGCCGGACGGTTCGCGGTGCGGAGAGTGCTCGCCCGATCCCGTGCCCGACGCCGTCGCGCCGGTGCCCGAGTTGGGCGGCGGCGCGACGCCCTTTTTGTGCCAGAAACGGTGGCGCGGTGTCGGGGGCGTAGAGTCCTCGTCCGGCGACGGCGGGCGGCTCGACTGGGGTGTATTCGCTGCACTCGTGGCCGCGCTCGTCGCCCCCGAGTTGCCCTCCTGCTGGTGTTGCTGGTTGTACAGCGTGAGAAGGGACGACAGGACAGATGTGCCGCCGGTCATTCCCGGGGGCGGGTTGAGGCGCGGGTTGAGCGGGGTGGACTCTTCCTTGTCCTTGCCCTTGCCCTTGTCGTCGTCGTCATAGTTGTCGCCGCGACTGGCGTTGAGTGGGCGACTCGACCCCGAGCTCTCGTACCCAGTATTGCTCTCGTGCTTGTGTAGCTTCTCGCCGTGCTCCGCGTCGCGCGCCTTTGCCTTCTTGACGACCGACCCGCTGCGGACGCGCCGCCGGAGAGCGCCCCACTTGCCCGTGTGGCTGCGCACGAGGCTCGTCGCCCGCGCGAGCTCCTGGCTTTTCGAGTCGGGGAGCGACGGGAGGCCGTCCGTCTCGCCGAGCTGGACGTATCCGCCCTGGACCTGCTCGCGCGCGCCGTTGTCGAGGAGGCTCGCAAGCCGCTCGTCCTCGTACTCGTGGTGGTTGCCGTGCTCGTCGTCGCCGTCCCCGTTGCCATGCTCGCCGTCTTCGTCATTGTTGCGCTCGCGATGGCGCCGGTGGTGGCGGCCAAGGAGGCGCATCTCGAACCGCTCCCGGTCGTCGGGATCAGACGGCATGGGATCCTTGTCCAGGCGGTAGTCGTAGTCTTCGCCGTCGTCCGAGCTCGCCGTCGTCGCCGCCGACGCGGCGCTCCCCATACTCAGTGTCGAGGGTGCGCCGTGCCGCGTGCGCTTGAACCGCTCGAGCGCATCGTTGACGTGCGACAGGTTGGCAGGGTGGACCTCGTTGTCCGGGAGGTCGCCCTCGTGCACCTCGTGCCGCTCGACCGAGGGCTCACCCGCCGGCGCCATGTTGACCACGCGGTCGGCCGTCCACTGCACACGCCGGGGTGCGCGGTAGTCGGTCGCCGAGACTGGTGCACTGACGCTCACGGCAGGGATGGTGCTGGGCCCGGCGCTCCGGGTGCCAGGCGGGGTATGCTCGCCGGCACCACCAGCGCTACCGGTACCAGGCGGGGTATGCTCGCCGTGCGCGGCATGCGACGGGTGGTGCGGCGGGTACGTGTGCGGCGGATGGATGTGGACGTGCTGTCCCTGCCCCTGCCCCAGCAGCGAGTGGAGGGACGGATCGTCGCGCGAAGGAGGCAAGCTGCCGCTACCGCGCACCGACGCCGCACTGTGCACACGCAGAATGGGCGACGGGCTCGCCGTCGACCGCTCGGGCGGCTTGGGTGGGTCGTGGAACGGGTCGTCGGGGACCATGCTCATGAGGCAAGGCGGGGGTGGGCGACCCGCCGGAAAGTTCGAGTTTACAGAAAGTTAAATCGCGGATGTGGTGACTACCGCGGGGGGGTGGACCAGCCTCGTGCGAGCACAGGTACCGTGCCACCGAGGCGAGCGCAAAGGATGGGGTGCGTGTGGGCGTGTGCGAATGTAGATGTGTCTGGTGCAGTAGAAGGTGTTGCAAGATGATGATGCAGTAGAGTACCTAGACGTTGATAACGTCTTGGACCTGGGTACCTCGAGTTGCGCAAGGCAAGCAAGCCACTAGCCATAAATGTGTTGCAAACTGGACAGACGCGGCGTGCGCCGAACGACCCAAAGGCGAACCAAGCCGCGGTCAGCCGCCGGCCTCTGTCCCTTGTGTACCTGGGGATGTGCTGCGTACAGCTAACTGAACAGCTACAGTAGTAATTTTGCACCCGGGCGGCACAGGATGGCGGCATAGAGTTGTTCTGGACACGACGGATATGACAAGGTTCCCTGGAATTCCTGCATCGGGGAGAGTTGTGCTACTACTGTGGTCATATTTTTGCGGGGAGTCATACGTCACCGGCAATCCTCGGCACCGTTGCACCGTCCACCCCAATCACTCGTTAGATCGTTAGACTCGCCCTCCCTCCCTGGCCGCCCGCCCTGGATCGCTGCCCAGTTTTATCACCTCCGTCGCAGTTTCTCGGCGACAATGGCGCACAGCCAAGCACAGCCAAGAGTCATGGCTTGGTGGCTACACGCCACGTCTCCACGCCGCTAGCGCCGCTCCGAGCTCCGCCTTGGCTCTCCGAAGACTACCGTCCGTTGGGTCCGTTGCTGCGTCAAGGGTGGACATTAGTCTGGACGTTTGCCTCGACCATGAGTCATTGCGATCGTGACCGAGTCAGCCAGCACCCCAGATGGCCAGATGGGCCCTGGCTGGATGGACGACGAGTGCCACCTCATCATTCATCAGCCTGATCCTCGGTGACCCCCAGATTGATTTCGTCTTCACAGCGGTGCACTACTGCCAGGGTACGCGTTTGAGGGTGTTGCTGCGTGCAATCAATGCGTGGGCGATGCACAATACAAGTCCACATACACGTGCACGCCAGCGCACAGCACACCCAGCATGTCAGCACGCGACTCATGCGACTCAATTCCGGGCTAGTTAGTACCCAGTGCGTCGTCACGCACGCGACACGTCTGACACGATATCTCAGTGCTGCGCGCAGTGCAGCGTTCATCCTCAATGCCGTCCCCGTGAACAGGGCCGCCGGGCGTCGTGTACGTGCGTCTAGAATGTGGTGTGGCGGTGCAGTTATCGTGGGGCTGGTGTGGGATACCCCAGACAAGTGGCTGCTCGGAGCAAAAGACAAAAGTGATATCATAACGGGAGGCGATAACGAGAGACACTGAGGTACGATGTGGCACGTACCGTAGTGCGTTAGAGGGATTGCCAAACTTGGTTCTTCCAGCGTTCCTCGCGGGCGCGCATGCAAGCTGAGAATGCACAAAAGTCACGACGTGGGCGAGTTGGGGCTCGCTTGCAGTTGCGGCAGAGTTGTTGTTGTTGCTGTTGCGCTGTTGACTGGTCACTAATCGCTGTGCACGTCAGTCGCAACAGAGGACGAGCAATGCAGCTGCCAGATGCTATGCATCAACCTCGTGCCCTGCGTTAGGCGCGCCCTCTATTCTTACAGTAGCCCCAATTCACAATGCCAATTCATCCAGCAAGCCTAAAAGGCCACGTGTTAGCGCCAACCCTACCGCCTACGGCCCACCACCAATTGAGCTGCCTCCACGCACGCGGCGAGCCTCGGTGGCACCCGACGTCAGCACCGACGCACCCCGAGAAACAACAGGCCAACACGCGCCGAGTTTCAATTAAACCTCGTATACACGTCAACACGTCCAGTCGTCAAACCGTCAACAACCCGCTCCGGTACATTGGTCAAGGTGGGTGGTTGCTCGTGGGACGACGCTGACGGCAGATGTGGCTTAGTGACAGGCAAAGTGGGTCTGTCCGGTAAAGCTTGCAGAGGAGCACGGACGCCGTGGTCGATGGCGGGGAACGACACGCGCCGGACGCGTAACGCGGTGCGATGGCGTCCGTCTTCGCGGGATGTATCCATTGACGCTGGACGCCGCGTCCGCCGACGCCCCGTTGCTCCGAATCCGGCATCGTAGTGTGCTGCTGGGATGGCTGCTGACGACGTAGAGATCGGAATCGCCCTCGTGGCGTTTGGCATCTTCTTCATGCTCCTCGGTACGTGCGCGTGGGATGTGGACTGGTGGTCGCGTGGTCTTGGGAGGTGCGGTGGGGGCTTGGCTGGGAGACAAGAGCGATGGGTTGCGGCTAGCGGGAAGGGGGAATTCGTGGGTGTACTCGAACCTTGGCGCGAGACTGGCTGGGTTGGGCTGAGCTGTGGGGGTGTCGTGCAGCCTGCCACTGACTCGGGCTCGAGTCTTGCGGTCTCGTTGAGGCTGGAGGGGCGTTGGCGGCTGACGCAGGCATTCTCCGGGGCTTCGCTCGCGTTGGATAGCAGTCTGGGGGGGCGGCAGTGCCACAGAGGACTGCAGGCTATGGCCGACACAGTCCCACACCCCCCCCCCCCACCCTCTGCTTGAGCCGAGCCTCCACGCGCGATGAATGCGTCCGGTCCAGTTCCATGGCTGTGGACCAGGCACATTCGAGCCTACATGGTCTGGACAGGCCAAGGCCGTTACCCAAGTGTCCATGGTCCCCACCCCCTTGACAGGGGCTGGGTACGCAGCATCGTTGCTCCCGTGTTGTTTTAGCCGCTTGACTGACATTAGGCGTCATGCTCCTCTTCGACACGGCGCTGCTTGCGCTCGGTAACGTGAGTCACGACACGGGCGTGTGCGCGATTGGATGCGCGGGTGGGCGGCTGTGCTGTACTGGGAGGCATGTCGAGAGATCAAGATCCGCGACGACGTGTTCTGGTCCAAACCTGAGCACCGCGGCATCACGGTACACTCCCTCGGTGCGGCGGTACCGCGTGCACTCCGCCATTCCACTCTTGCTTCGCATACGACCCCGCCAACCCCCTCCCTCCCAACCCCGCGCTGCCGCGCAGTGACTAACGCCCAGATCCTCTTCCTCGCAGGCCTGCCACTCATCATCGGCCCGACCAAGACGTTTTATTTCTTCAGCCGGCGCGAAAAGTGGCGCGGGACGCTGTGTTTCTTTGGTGGCATGTGAGTTTGGACGGTTGGTGTCGATGGGGGTGGTGGGGGGGGTGGTCTTGTGGGTTAATGTGGTTTTCGGGGGTGGGGTGGAAAGGTTGAGCTGGGGTGCGTGAGGTGCGGTGGTGGAAAGGTTGGATGGTGGTGTGTGTGGTGGGGTCGTGTGCGGATGCGGTCCGCGGCCTTATAAATGACAAGGCAAGCGGAGGGTTGGAGGTAACGGTGGGGTGGAAAGGCTGGGAGTGTGGCAGTGGATGAGGCGAGGTTGCGTTGGGAGGCGGATCTGGTCCAGCGTACATTGGCTGGGTTCATACTGGTGACAACCATGGTGGAAGTCGAGCACATTGACAACGTCCCCTGGGCGCAAGTCCAGACCACCTCGCGAGAGATCAGACCGGACTACCCCCGAGCTGGGCAACCCGCAATTCTGCATCTCTCCACGCCTCCCTCTCGCCTCCCACTCTGACGACGACGACATTCTGATTACGGCGAGGTTTTATACAAGGCAGTACAAAAAGCTAACCCTAGCGTCCTCGTGTTCTGCAAGTGGGCAGTCGTGGGCATTTGTGTCGAGTTTGTCGGCTTTGTTGGGTTGTTTGGGTGAGTGCCGTGAAAAGGGTGCCGAGAGATTGAGAGGTGCCGAAATTGTGTTGGCGGCCTGGCGCGTGGAGCTGGCGAGTTGCCCAGGACTGGATTGTGGCCTTGCGAGGGGCGAGATGGCGGCATGGCGGCATGGCGGCATGGTCAGTTGGCATGCCGAGTTGGCGCATGGCGAGGTTGCGTCTGAAGCCATGGGCGGCGCTGGTTTTATCATGCTCGGCGTCCGGCGCGATGTCGCCATGCTCGCCATGCTCATAATCCGCCAATCGCCATGACCACGTCCATCGCCTCGGCTTATCAGCACCCCCACTAACAATCCAGATCCTTCTTCCCGGTCATTCTCCAGGCGCTGCGACAGATGCCCATCATCGGGACGTTCTTGTCACTGCCGTACGTCCGGACCGTGGCCGACAAGCTGGCGGGCGTGCGGCAGAGCGCGGTATAGAGTCTCGGATAAGAGGACCGTGTAGACACCGCGGGCGCGCATGTATACGTCCGCGGCGCCGCTGGTGGACTCGTCTTCTCGTCTTCCGTGGTACCCACAGTGCGCTTGTACGACTCGTACAACACCAACGAACAACAACCAGTTATCAGCACGCAGCATCACCAACAGTATCATCAACGACCACAACTGTAGCGGGTAGCTCTGGCGGCAGGCGACATGCATAGTGTTCGCTTCTAGATTACAGTACAACGCGGGGTACAGTCTAGGCTACGGCGTGGGCGTGGATGGACAGGGGGATGGTGTTTGTGAACCCGAGCTCGAGCTCGAGCTGAGGCCTTTTGGATACGGGTCGGGGAGTCTAAACAGGAAGGACACGATTGGGTCGAGGGGAGTGGCGCGTTGGTGGGGGTGTATATGTAGACGGAGGGGACAATGGAGCAGAATGGTGATCGGTGGAGGTGACAGTCGCCAGAGAAGTCGAGTCGTGGCCTGATGCGTGTATTGGAACGAGGCGATGCGGGTGTGTAGGACACCTCGAGCAGAGGCGCCGCAGTCTAGTCTACACAAGTACAGGCTTGCACAGGTGCGTGACGAGGGCGGAATCGCGGGTATCGTGATCCGGGCGGAGCGATCGAGCAGTCCGGAAAGTCGGACATGACGCGGGCGCAGCTACCAGCTACCAGTCAACAGTTACAGCCTAGCAGCTGGCCGCGCGTGCACCCGTGCCCGCACCGTGGCCGGGTGGTGGCGCGCGCACTACCGCGCGGCAAAGCCCTCCCAGGCGCCCTTGCGCTCGCGGTCGAGGAGGGGGCGGAAGGCGTCGTGCGCGAACCCGGGTGTCTCGACGGGGCTCGCGTTGGTGGGGAGCACGGCGTCGTGGTGGGGCCTCTGGTCGGGCGGGGGTGTGAAGCCCGTGGTGCGCTTGGTGGTAAACTGTGCGCCGAGGGGGGCTGCGTTTGTGGCCGTGTTGGCGTTGTTGGCGTTAGGGGCAAGTGCGGCAGCGACAGTGGGGGCGACCTGGCGAGGCGAGTTGCCGAGGCCGGACGCCCAATTTCCCGAGCTGAGAATGTGCGCGGGCGGGGGCGCAGGCGCAGACGTGTCGTTGAAGCTGCTCACGGGCGCCGGGGGTGGGGCGGGGTCGGCGTTGTGCGGCCCGCGCGCGGCCGCGAGCGGGACCGTGGGGCGCGTCGCCGACGGCCGGTGTTGGGCGAGCGTCGACGAGAGCGCGGCGTGCAGGTCCTTGAGGTCCTGCGCCTGCGGGCCGGTCGGGAGCGACGACATGGTCGCGAGGAGGTCGTCCATCGAGGCCGCCATGGTGGACGTGTGGGGTGGGTGGCGAGAAGGAGGTTGGTAGGGTTGGGGCCGATTCGGGTTTGGCGATCGGGTGCTCGAGGGGATGCTCGGCGACGATGAGCAAGGTGAGGATGAGGATGCACGGAGGGGAAGATGTGCAAGACCGTGCGTAGATTGGGCAACAACTAAAGTGTTACGGGGATCTGACCAAGGTGCAAGCAAGGTGGTGCAAGTTGACGGTGGATTGATAACCGTTAACCGGAGAGAGCCGGATGGCGCAATGTGTGCGAACGAGTGAACGGGTGCGCTTGTGCGTGTGCGTGTGGGTGGGTGCGTGTGTCAAGGCGGATTCCGAGAATGCCGAGGATAGATGAGGTGGGGAGCAGTGTGGAGAGTGTGGGGGAGTGTGAGGATGAGTGGAGAGATTGAGATGATGGATAATGAAAGAGGATGGAGAATGGAGGGTTGGATGGAGGATGAGTGAGGACTTGGATGGATTGAGGTTTTGGGCAAAAATGCATTCGTTGGGCGGTGGGCCCATGTTGACAACGTGGGTCGGGGTCGGCTTGCGTCAGAGCCCAGGCCGGGGTGACTGAGCGGCGCCACGGCAGCCAGCCCAGGCAGCAGCCGCCCCGCGCCCAGGCGGCCAGGCGGGAACTGACGGCACTGACGGCACTACGGCAGAATAGACTCGCAAAATCCGTCCAAAGTTCAGTTTGCGAGAGGAGGCAAGACCGGCCTCTGCTCTCCGATCTTGGGACCCTCTGCCGCCTCTGCCCTCGTGCCCCGCCTTGTCCCCGGCCGCTCTCCCCCGCTCACCCTCACCTCACCCTCACCCTCACCCTCACCCTCACCCTCACCCTCACCAACGTTCGGCCCACAGCCAACAGCCCACGCCCCCGGCCCAAGGCCACTTGTGTGCCCAGCATCGCATCCTGCATCCTGCCCAGCTTGCAGGGTCTCAACTCCAGGGATAGTCTGGGGTAAACAACCACGCAACAGCAAAATACTCACACCTGCCTGCCCCGCGTTCCCTCCGTCGGACCCGACTGGCACCCTCCTCGCCAGCGATACGTCGCGCCGCATCTGCGGACACCGCAGGTGGCCAGGTGGGTGTGCATGCATGAGACAAAGAATTTCGGTGCCACCATGATAGCGACCGCGGCCGCGTGCAAACTTTGCAACTGGCAATCTGGCAACTTGGCGCTTGTGGCAGGCCGCACTCGGAGGGCGCGCTGGACTGATTCCAGCAATTTGGCACATTTGCCACCCGCCTCGGCGCGCACGGCGCAACCCCAGGTCTTTTTTTTTCCCACCAAAAAAATGCTCGCCGCATATACGGGCTATTCCTGGCCCCTTGACCCATTCTATGCACTGCCATGCGCTTCTAGCAATGTGTGACGATGCATGTACATCCGGAGACGAAAACGTGCGTGCTGTGCGTGCTGCGTGATGCGTGAAGACGACGATGTGGACAAGGGATGGGATAGGATCCGGGGGCGGGACCTGTAGATCTTGGTTCCTGTGCCTAGGCGTACGCGAACGGCAAGGAAGCGCGGAAAATGTCACCACTCTGGGCCACATCCCCGCCTTGACGCGCCAGAGCCATCATCCATCGCCAAGAGGGGAGAGGGGAGATGCCTACAAGATACCTAAGCGTGCGCGCACCCACAAATGGCACCATTAAGCTCGCCCACCCCAGCACGGGGCCCTCGCGTCACGCCCGCCGTGTCGGTCCGCAGCCGTCGCGTCTTGCTTCCTCGCACGAGCGTACGAGACCGAGGGTGAGCCCAAAGCAGGGAGCCAGGCTGGCGGGGCTGGCGGGGCGCATCACTGCCTCTTGGCTGGGCTTGGCTATGGCCAGACCCACCGTAGCCGCCCAGGTTAACCAGGTTTGTCCTCCTCCCTGCGTAACGGCCAGCACCTCGGAACAGTCCAGCACAAGCATGCAGCCCACACGCGACCTGTACCAAAGTGACCCAAGATCGGCCCACGCAGAGAGCGACGAAGCCGTAAGCCAAGGAGCGATCGACGACGTCTGCCAGGAACATCACAGTGTGCAGGTGGCAGGCAAGGCAGCAGCTCAGCAGCTCAGCAGGTGGCATCGTGCCGTTCAAGTCCGCCCGATCGGCCGGTAGGCGAGGTAGCCGGTCCAAGCGCGTGCGCGCACTGCCGCCGGCAATGTCTGCCCTGCGTGCATGTGATTGCTCGCAGCGCAAACTGGGGCATGGCGAGTACCCCGGTCTGCGGCTGCGGCTGCGGGCTGGGTGATGCCGATACGAAGTGCTTTCCTTACCAGCAGGGACAGCGGGGGTGTTGCGTGTCGTTGAGCTGATAGGGGAAGCTGCATTTGGGGCTCTGGATGGAGGAGATGGATGACATGTCACAAGAATTCCAATGTCACCCGTTCATGGCCCAGGTAATCTCCTGGTCGTCCGTGCACACACAGATGCACGCCCCAGACACGCCCCCAACATGGGCGGCCACGCACGATATACAATACATATGATACACCCGCACACCCCATCCCCAGTTCACGCCGATCGCGTTGCTTACCCCGGCACCTCCACCTCGGCACTTCGGCAACTCGGCACGACGAGCGGGCTTCCCACGCCACGTTGCGAGTCCGTGTACGCCGTCATTGCTCGTGCGTCATCGCTCGCCGACACGTCCGCCAGCCATGCCAGCCATGCCAGCCACACCTCGGCGACACATGGCGACACGTCACGTCGTCGTCTGTGATCTCCTGGATGGAGGGGGCGGCATCGACGTACTGTACGTCATACGTCACCCAACGTACCCGCCGCGTCGCACAAGGTTTCGTGGTCGTTCGCGGGAATCGGGGGCGTGGGAATCGTGCTGGCCGGGATAAGCGGAGCCCTGCGGACCCCAGGATCGCGTGGGGTGGGGGCTGGTCTGCGCGCGCTGCAGTGCATGTGGCTTGCGTGGAGGACGCGACGAGTCGTCGGAATCCGAGCACTTGTTGCACCACTATGACCGGATATTGTGAACCGTGCAGGTACATGGTGTGTGCAAGAAAGCGTGCAAGTGCAAGTGTGCAGCGTGGAAGTGTAAATGGAAGTGTGCAACGTGCGTGCGCATCGTCGGACATCGGAGATCAGCACTGTGGATGCAGTGGGGGATCTCCTTGGGCCAATCAAGCTGTCTTGACTGAGGTTGGGGACTTGGCTATCCGAAACCCCGCGGGGTGTCGCGCTTGTAATGGATGATGACCAGTATCTCAGAGTATCAGGGGACGTTTGACGAGCCTCTCCGAAGGTGTACGAATCTTTGTATCGCTCGTTGCAGTGCGCTCTGGAGGGAGCCGAGCCTTTGAGCCAACCACGGCGGTTCTCCTTTGTGCCACCTGCACAAGCGGCCAGCGGCCCATTTATGGGCGTTCGGTGTTGATGGATTTTGCATCTAGTTTGTACCTACATGGATAAATCCATCTTGGCTTTGGACCTCGTAGAGCATCTTGTGACTGCAAGGACTTCCCGCGCCGCCGGAAGTTTCGAACGCAGAATGAGCCTGTCTCGTTTACTCATTCACAGGCTTACCCGACTCTGAAGCTTAGCGTACAGCATCTCTCCCGAGTTCATTGTAGCTGACTAAAACACAGTCGGTCTCACCTGTACCCGCAGATATCTAGAACGCATGGAGAGGGGCAGACCTCGCGAAATTGCTCCACGAACATGACAAGAGATAGACTGAGAGCGCCAAATTAACTACAACTGCCGCATTCCCCTCAGGTGGCAGCCAGTCGGACAGGGTGACGACGTCCAAACAGCTCCAATTAGGCTCATTTGCCTTGTGAACACGTCACGAGCGAGACTGAAGGCCGGTATCAAAACACAGCTACCACCTTGCTTCCCGATGGTTACGAATCGGGGCAAGCGGGGCGTTCAAAGCTCCCCAATTGGGGTGCGGTTGCCCAGATATACGATACACGTCAGCCCGTATAGCTCAGTTGGTAGAGCGCGCCTTTCGTACGCCTGTCGGATTTGCCTCGAAGCAGATTCGAAGAATGCGAGGGTGAGGTCAGCAGTTCGACTCTGTTTGGGGGCAAGACAGCAGCGCGAGAGCGCGGCTTGTGTTTTGCATTTTGTAGCGGGGGACATAGGTAGGTAGTCTGGAGAGGACGATATGGGTAGCGGCGTGCGTACCGGGGTGTCGGTGACGTTTTAGCGTGACCAGCTTGGCTCGGACATGTAACTGGCTCAATGCCTACGCCTGCGTCCGGCCCTCCCGAGTCCGGAGGTGAGTCCAGAGCGAGCGACGCGTTACGAGCGTGCCTGGTTTCCAATACGCGGTATACGAGGTGGATCGCGTAGATGATCCTTTGTTTGTTGTAGCATTACACCACTGCAGCAGCAGGGTTGCCGGGGATAGCCGTCGAGTGTCCTTCTGGCCATGTCTCTTGAGTGAGTTCAAGAGCTGTTGCCGGTCAGTCATGCCTGGCTGGCGACCGTCTGATGCGTTGTCGTTGCTACACTTCGAGCAAGAACGAAGACAACTACCACTTGCCAGATGATGCCACATTGGTGTTCGGCAATCAAGGCCGATCGGCCATCGCCGGCCGGCACGCACAATGACGCCACAACCGAACCCACCAAACACCCTCCCATCTTGTCACCGCCACCGAAGTAAGTATCCGTCACACCACCACCTACACCACAAACGATGCGCATCGCCATCCTCGACGACTACCACGGCTTTGCACGGCGCACCCTCCCGGGCCCCCTCTGGTCCACGGCCGAAATCACAGAGTTCCCCGAAACACTCCCACCGGGGGACGAGGCGGGGCTGGTCGAGCGGCTGTGGCCGTTCGAGGTGGTGTCGACCATGCGCGAGCGGACGTTGCTGCCCCGGAGCGTCATTGACCAACTACCCAATCTTCGTATTATCCTCACGACGGGCGAGCGGAATTTGGGTATTGATGCCGAGGCGTGTCGGGAGAGGGGGGTCGTGGTTGCGGGGACTCCGTATCCGCCTATGCGGTGAGTTGGAGGGGTTGGGGGTGGGGTTGGGGTTCGCTGGTGTTGGTAGGCGGGGGGGGGGGGGGGGGGAAAAAAGGGGGCGGTAAAATTGGAGGAACGGGGGTTTGGGCACGGGGCGGGGGGGACGGGGGAGGGGGAAAGG
>JAMFRD010000101.1:34803-80724 GCA_025502685.1 Pascua sp. PH4015B
GTGGTCTAGGCCGGGGCCGGGGGCCGTGCCACGCGCCCCGGGCGTTGGGGGGGGGGGGGATGCGGTGGACTATGCGATTAGGGTACGCTGCGAGCACGGGGGAGGGAGGAGCTCTCGGTGACGGACTCTCAGCGACGGGCTCTTACAGGCGAGACTCTCGACGTGCGCGACCGGTTCTCTTGGCCCGTGCTCGCAACGACTCACGACCGCGCTGAGCCCACTAACGCCAGAAACGGCGGCACAGTCCAGCACACATGGGCGCTCATCCTCGCGCTCGCATGCAACATCCCACGGGACAACGCGCTCATCGCCTCTGGGGGCTGGGGCGGGGCGGTGCCGCTGAGCACGTACCTGACGGGAGCGACTTTAGGCATCGCGGGACTGGGTCGGCTTGGGCGGCAGGTGGCGCGCCTGGGGCTTGCATTCGGGATGGAGGTGATTGCGTGGTCTGCAAACCTGACCCAGGAACTTGCCGACGACGCAGCGCGCGACATGGGCCTGGGTGCTGGGAGCTTTACGGTCGTGACCAAAGACGAGCTATTTGCGCGCTCGGACGTGCTGTCCCTGCACCTGTTGCTGTCGTCGCGCACGCGCGGGATCGTCACTGCCGCCGACTTGGCAAGGATGAAACCTACCGCACTTTTGGTCAATACCGCCCGCGGACCCCTCGTCGACGAGGCCGCCCTCCTCGACACCCTCGAGCGGGGCGCCATCCGTGGCGCAGCCCTAGACGTCTTTGATGTCGAGCCCCTGCCCCCCACGTCCCCCTGGAGGTCCACAAAGTGGGGATACGACGGTCGCGCACAAGTCATCCTCACGCCACACACGGCGTATGCGTTCGAGGGAATGCTCGGACACATGTGGGAGCGCACGAGAGAGAATCTCGAGCGTGTCGTCAAGGGCGACGAGCCGCTATGGCGTATCGTCTAGCAGCTGAAACGTGACTTGTGGCGTAGGCTTCTGCCTGATCGAGTGCCGTCTTGAAGAGTTCTTTTGCGTCTCGGAAATGAGCGCTAGATGGTGTGATGCAGGCCATTGCTTGCTGGAGCAATATCACCACCAAATATATTCTTCGGAACAAGCGTACCTTGTTCAGCAGACGGCGGCCTCCGTCGAAACGCCACAAATCCACGCTGGGGTATTGCCATTGCGAGGTCCTCTATCCACCACTTACTGTATTGGAGCCTAGGGCAGATGACGCCACGCCGCACTGACGCCCAACACTGACGAGACGAGCACTGATGCGTAGTCTCGTACGTCCACCCATTAACACCCACACCACACACCACGTTGGAAGTACTCGTCTCCCACTCCCCTCTTACCGATGGACGTTTGATGGATGAGGAAAACTCCTCCCCCCAGACGACGGACTGCAATCGTCATTCCGTGTCAAGCTGTGTCAGGTGCATCGTTATCAGCTGGATACGGTATTATGGTACCCACTTGGTACGTATACAGAAGTTACAATGTGGGTCGTCAGCGCGCCACAGGCATGACCTGAGGTGGTAATGTGCGTGGACTCGGGGCGTTTGGGGATGGTGTGTCCGTGTTGTAAATGCCATTGTCAACGCCTGGCACCGTGCTCCAGGTCGTATGCGACTCGCTCGGGCGTGCCGGCAGCGTCTCCTACCCCAAATCGTCTGGTACAAACTGTTACGGTCTTTAGGCTGGCCGCAAACTGTCGTGCACACATAAGGCAGCAAGGTGTCATCTGACCTATGCAAGTGGTGATGTCAAGTGGCGTCAAGTGGTACAAATGTGCCTGCCAAGTGCATCTACCCAGACCAAACAAAGACGGCTTTACTCCTCACCTCGACAAGACGGTATCCAGGCAGAGCCGGTCCCAGACCTCATGCTCGGGCTCTTGGCCCAGACATCGCAGACCAGGACACCTCTGGAGCCCACTGCCGGGGCATTGGGGGTAACAGAAAGAGTTCTCATCAGGACGATTCTGGCTCACATGGCCCCATCGGTGGGTGCTTTAGGCTGATACTCCAGAGCTACAGTAATACTGCATTGACGTACAACTCCACCCAATTACCACTACCCATGGGGCGGCTCCACATTCAGACCCGCCTGCCGATGCGCTTCCAGCGCGGCCACGATGTCGTCTCTGAAGCGCTGAAGGCCCTTCCCGTGGTCGGCGATGATGTTGTACGCCTCTGATCCCGGTGGGAGGCCTATGGGAATGTCATGCAGTTTGGCGATTACGTTGTTTAAATATACGATCATGGCTTCGGCCTCTTCCACGCCGTTGAAAAGCTGTCGGCGCGACTGGGGTCAGCGTGGGTGGGTAGGACACGCCACTGATAAAGTGTGCAGCTGCTGCCATGGGGAACTTACGGTGCTGCGCTCGTCGTGGAGCTGCTCGGGTGCCACCGCTGCGTCACGACGCGCCGGGGAGATATCAGAGACGGGAGCCGCGGAGACAGTTGTTGCGGCAAGGAGAACGAGGAGGGGGGCAAGAGTGAGGCGCATAATTGTGGTGATCAATAGTGGTGGGTTGGGCTGGGTTGAGGGAGCAAGTTCAATTGTTGTGGGCTGGGTCGAGCGAGGACGTCTTCTTTAAAGCAAGATCGTCCATGGACGTTGAAAGACTGTGCGCCACCGTGCGTCCACCAAATAATGTTCCGTCTGGTCAGCTGGACAAACAATGACATTGCAGAAGCACCAACAGGTACACCGTTCCACACCCGGCAATGGCTTGGCAGTATAGGCCTGCCTCATGAGTGACCCCAGTCATTATCTTGTCACGAGTGACCCCAGTATCCCAGTCTCAATGCTACGGACATGCCGTACACAAAAGAAGCCCTAAGATGAAACCACGCACGATCCCCGACTCCACTTTCCATTATCCAACTCCGCCTTGGCCTACAAGTTAGGTACAATACAGCAGATCGACAGCACGGCGTTTGAAACGCCACACTCGAATGCCACACCAGTTCCTGAACGCGGGTAACTGATGGCCACTTCAACGCCATGGTCACATGACAATTCTTTCTGGCGCACATTTTGGTAGTGCGCGAAAGAAAGCAAGGGGTTCCAAGTACCCCCCAATAGCGGCTGACAGCGTACGCGACAGTCTGTAGGCCAGCAGTCCCGGATTACGCTGAGAAATCGCCCCATAGAGGTCGGAATGCCAAGCCTGCGTTGCGTAGCGAGGATCGAGTGCTGGAAAGAATGTGTAGCTCCCCATATCGAATGTGGCAGATAGAGCATGGAATGTTCACCAAAGGGGTGGGGCTCATGAGACTGACCAGCTCGCAGCACAGATAGCGGCCTCACGTTCCATGCGCCATTTTATGGTGGTGGAAGAGGGTGGAGAGGTGAGGGGAATGAGTACGAGCCTGATCTCCATGATCACTATGACGCACATCGTGCACGCCGATGAGCTTGATATGGTTGTCAGCATGACTGATTGGCAAGACCACTGCTGCAATAAGAATAGCTCATGGGACAGTAGGTGTCCTTGTGATCCACCGGCAGCGCCCTGTACGCCCAGCCGGGATGTTTATCCGCCGGGAGTGCTAACCTGCCACCATAACTGTCCGCCGTGATGTCGAGGTTTGTAAAGCTTGGCTTGGTACAGGAGCGCGGCGTGGAGGGAGAGAAGAGCATTCTGGATGCCAAGCGGCCGTGGGTCGAGTTGTAGCACTAGTATCGTGAGTTGGTCTGTCATCAAGAATCATGTTTGGCGATATTCCAACTTGCTGCTCGGTTTGGCAGATCACCCTCTTGCTCCTTCACAGTGCGAAAGCCTGATACCAAGCTGTGACGTGTTGGGAGACTGGTTCCGAGGCGGACGTGGTTACCACAAGCTCGTCCGTTCTCCGATCGCAGGCTGTTGTGTATACATGGGAACTGTCCCGTGCGGCTCGCACTCGTCTCGTTTACAGCACGCTCTACGCACGTCACCACTTCTCCAGAAGGCTCTCTATCCCCGCCACGGGCACAAGAGATGCACAAGCAATGCCGCTAACCCAGGCGACAGGCGAGAAAACGAGACTCCAGATCAGTGCAGTCAGTTGGCTTCACCAAATCTACCTCCACGCAAACCACACCACACCCATTCCACCGCTCATGACGACATCCGCTCACGACGACCGACGAGTCGAGCCACCCCTCCCTTTCCGCCCCTCCATTCTCCTTCCTGCACGACTCTCCACCGATCAGCCCACGCCCCACAACCAAAGCACATCCTGCCCTGAACACGACCGTGCTCGTTTGCCATAAGTGCACCATCCATCACGCTACACACAACCGAACGCTTAGGCCTTGCCGGCGCCGGGGACGAAGCGGGCCTTGCGCTCGCGGGGCTGGTAAGCCGAGACCGAGACAACGTTGACGGGGAGCGCGTCGAGGCCGAGGGAGCGGAGGAGGTCCTTGGTCTCCGAGTCGACCTCGAGGGGAGCCTCGGGGGAGACGGCGAGGGCCGAGACGTCGGGGACGTACTGGTCCTTGCGCTCGCGCTCCTCCTCCTGAAGACGGAAGGAGATGCCGCGCACGGGGCCCTTCTGGATACGCTTCATGAGGTGGGTGGTGACTGTAGGTTGGTTAGTAGGAGAGCACGTTTAAAGAGCTGGGACAAACGCACAGCCCGAAATCTTGTTACGGAGACGCTTCGAGGGGACCTGGGCGACCTCATCGAGGAGACGCTTGTTGGTGCTGCAGGTTAGCAAAATTGCACAGGTTCTGGATGGTCGGAGCTGGCTGGCGGTGGAGGCGGACAAAAGTCCGCGACGCAGGTGGACAAGTGTCTGCTGGAGCGCTACGAGCGGACAGAGTTGGAGACAAGGCGTCGCGATGGTGCAGTCGCTGGACAGGTCAAGCGGTGAGAGCCCACAAAGGCCATACTCTTTGCAGACATGCTCAACCACACTCGCACATCCGCACCACGCCGCCAGTCTCTCCACTCGCAATCCCCTTCCAGCCACTCTTGTCCTCCATGCGCCCTTCCTCCTTATACACCGCCGCGCCGCGCGCGACTCACTGGAAGTCGAGAGTGAGGCGAGGGTAGTACTTCTCGATGAGAACACGAGAAGCACGCTTCACAGTCTTGGTCCTGACGCGACCCTGTTGGGGGAATCAAGGCGAGCGGAAACAACGTTCGAGAACGGGAAGAGTACGAGCGCACGCATGTCGACGAGGGCGAGAAGGGAGGGAGGGGAACAAGCGCGCGGGCCCATGTCGAGTTGCAAGAGCGCGAAGACAACCAAGGACGCGGCCATACGAGGCAATGCGGGGGTGAAATAGACCGGAACAAGATCGCGATAGTCGGGGAGCACGAATCGAAAAGCACATGTCAGCGTACGCTCTGCCGTCGCCATCGCCGTCGCCGTCGGACGCACCATTTTGGCAAGATTTGTTGAGGTATGAGGAGGACGGTAGTCGCGATGGTGTACTGAACTAGAGTCGCCAGCAGCGACCCCACCCACAGCCACCACCCCGCTGTGCGAGCGACGGTCGACACCCTGCGTCTCCAGGAATCACTGGGTGGCGGAACCAAAATGAGCCGTGCCAAGTGTTGCATGCCCCCCACTTAGCGTTAACGCCGACGGATGTCTATGAGCCGACACTTTCGACTGTGCCACATTTTCAGAGTCCACGTGGAAGGATCGCACATGGCCGACTTGCGGAGCTATTTCCGGTGGCCCCAGTTGCGTCACCGCGTGGTTTCATTGTGCATGCTTGCCGCCGAGTGGCAGAGACGCGCCGATGCTGCCGATCACGCTGCACGCGGGCCCAACCAAGGCACACAGGATGCAACATACAGTAGTAGAAAGATCCGCACGACAAGAGGGTGGCACTTGTCCCATCATGGCCCGCACTGATCTACACAACACACATCAACGCCATACGTGTCCCAACTCTTTCACCTTGCCAACACTACCACCCTCGACACCCACGATGAAGCTCCCCGCCGCACCCCCCGTCGACGCCGTCAAGTAGGCCGAGGCGTCCCGCCTGCTACTGTGCTTGCCCATGACTGACCGCCAGGTTCTGCGAGTTTGTGACGGCCTCGCCGACGCCGTTCCACGCCGTCGCCAACCTCGTCAAGCGCCTCACGTCGGCTGGCTTTGAGCACATGACTGAGCGCGAGGCGCCGACGTCGCTCCGCCCCGGCGGCAAGTACTACTACACGCGCAACCAGTCGTCGCTGGTCGCGTTTACGTTGCCTGCCGACGGTGTCAAGGCACCCGGTGCCGTGTCGTTTGCCGTCGGGCACGTCGACTCGCCTTGCCTCAAGGTCCGCCCCATCAGCAAGCGCCAGAAGGCCGGGTACCTCCAGGTCGGCGTCGAGCTCTACGGTGAGTAGTACCGGGCTGGGAATAGGCTACGGGCCTTATCGTGTGACCTGAGGTGCAATGCGTTCGTCGGTGAACGGCGGTGGAGGTTGCCGTCGCCGGCCCACACCGTTCTCTGCACGTCGCTCTACCCGTTTACAGCTGCATGCTAATCCCAAGGCGGAGGCTTGTGGGCGACATGGTTTGACCGCGACCTCTCCCTCGCCGGCCGCGTCATCGTCTCGACTCCAGGAGCCAAGCAGGACTACACGTCCAAGCTCGTTAAGATTGACCGACCCCTGCTCCGTATCCCCAACCTCGCCATTCACCTGAACCGCGACGCCAACACAAAGTTTGAGTTCAACAAGGAGACAGAGTTCCTGCCCATCCTCGGCCTCGTCGCCGAGCAGCTCAACCAGTCTGCCGAGCCAAGCAGGACCGGCACCCCTGCGCCAGGCGCCAAGGACAAGGAGGACAGCGGGCCCGCCGTCGAGCGTCACCACCCCCTCCTGCTCGCTGTGATTGCCGACGAGCTCGGGTGCAATGTCAACGACATTCACGACTTTGAGCTCAGTCTCTACGACACGCAACCCGCGGCCGTCGGTGGTCTCAACAACGAGTTCATCTACGCCGCGCGTCTCGACAACCTCATGACGTCGTATTGCGCCGTCGAGGGTCTGTGCAGTGCCGTCGAGGCCGAGGCTGCGTCTGGCAAGCCGTCCGCAGAGGTCAACGTGCGCGCGGCCATTGTTTACGACAACGAGGAGGTGCGTTCCATGGTGCTCGCAAATGCTGCTCGGCAACTGCTACTGGGTCACCATAGTTGCTTTGCTACTTGGCCACTTTGGATTGCAATATCATACTAACGATACCTAGGTCGGAAGCGTCTCCAACCACGGCGCAGAGTCCAACATTCTCCCCTCGTTCGTGGAAATGGTCAGCCACCTCGACGCCAGTGCGGGCCGCGGATACTACCAGATCCTCGCAAACTCGTTCCTCATCTCGGCAGACATGGGTCACGCCATCCACCCAAACTATGAGAACAAGTACGAGACCAACAACCACCCCAAGATGAACCACGGTGTCGTCATCAAGACGAACGCAAACCAGCGCTACACGTCGAATGCGCAGACAACGTTCCTCCTCCGCCGCGTCGCCCAGGAGGCAAAGGTCGGCGTGCAGGAGTTTGAGATTCGCAACGATTCGGTAAGTTTGTGCGCCATTTCTCATACCCCTAAACCCCACGACCAGCACTGACCTGCCCAGGCATGCGGCTCGACTGTCGGCCCCGCCCTCTCGACCCACGTTCGCACAGTCGACATTGGCATCGCCCAGCTTGCGATGCACTCGATTCGCGAAATGTGTGGGTCGCACGATGTTCGCGGGTACATTGATCTCTTCAAGACGTTCTTTGAGGTCTTTTCAAAGATTGATCGCGAGCTGCGCGTTGACGAGTAGAGGTACAATTAGAAGAGAAGTGATGAAGTCAATTTTGGTTAACAGCGTGTTTTTTGGATTTGTGGCCGGTTTTCTCGCCAACACCGACTCGTTTGATCACTCAATGCTCTATCGACAGTGGATGCAGAGCTGATCAGTACTCAACGACGGTCAAGTGTTGCTAGACGAGTCTCGTCTCCACTATTTGGGTCCTGCACCGCGGGGTATAGGGTCTCACATTGCACCACCTCGCGAGCCCGCACTGGCAGGTCACTAACTCGCCGTACGAGGTACTACCCATGGTACCCGCCCGTGCATCACCCCGTTATCAGCTAGTGAGGGGTGGTCCGCAAACCCAGGCAGTTACAGCCCGGCCGCCCACAGACCTACTCGACCTGCCTGATGCCAAGCCGAGCCGAGCCAAACCCAACACACGGTGAGAAGATGCAATGCATCAAGATGGATACAAGTACAATGAAGCGACAGAAATTGCCAAAGCCAAGTCGGTTGCGTCTGGTCGTCTACGCCGCCGCCGCCTTCTTGGCCGCCTTGCGTGCCTTTCGGGCTGCCCGCTCCTCCTCGGTCTCCTCGCGCTCGACGCCGTCCTCGGTCTTGACCTTCTTCTTCTTCTTCTTCTTGTCGGCGTCTGCGGGGGTTGCGGGGGTGTCGGGTGCGATGTCACGCTTGCGCTTCTTGTCGTCGGCGGCGGGGGTGGCGGGGACCTCTGGCTTGGGGTCTGCGGGAGGCTGGGTTGGGATCGTTGCCGAGTTGACGACGGCCAAGTCTGCGCCGTCTGCGTCGGCATAGTCGGTATAGCTCTTGGACCAGGTTTCGGGGGTGACACCGTCAATCTTCTTGCCATACTTGTCGAGCTGGCCGCCCTTGATCATCTTCTTCTTCTCCTGGGCCTTGGGGCCCAAGCCCCAGCGGCGCGGGTAGAGGTCGCGGTTCATGATGCAGCGCTTGACCTTTGCGACGACGCCGTGGTCGCATGACGCGAGGTCGACGGTGGACATCATGGCAATGCCAATGGCGATCGCCTCACCCTTGGTGGTCATGAGGACGACCTCCTCGCCGACCTCAATGTCGGCCTCGTAGCGCAACAGACCGGGGATCATGAGCTTGGCACCGTAGCAGACGGCGTTGACGGCCGAGTCCTTGACGACGATACGCTTAAAGTTGGTCAAGAGCGACTCGAGGGGGCGGACCACGCGGCGGAGGTACGACTCGTCGCGCGTGTTGTCGTACACCCACTGGGCGTCGAGGACGTCGTGCATCGTGACAATGTCGTCGTTCTCGCCCGTGATGCCCGAGCGCACACGGCGGAGCTCCTGCATGTGCGCGCCGACACCCAGGAGGAGACCGAGATGCACACACAGCGTACGGATGTACGTGCCCGCCTCGCACTTGACCCAGAAGACGCCGAGGTTGCGCGCAGAGTCGTACTCGATGAGCTTGGACTCGTAGATTGTGCGCACGCGGAGCTGGCGCTTGACGGCCGAAATGAGCGGTGGGCGCTGGAACAGCGCGCCGGTGAGCGTCTCGAGGGCGCGCGCAAAGTCCTTTTCGTCGACATTGTCGTGGAACCGCACGACGCACACATACTCCTTACCAGCACCCTGCTGGCTCTTGACCAGGCGCGTGGCACGGTCAATGCAGACGATAAGACATCCAGTGACCTTGGGGTCGAGGGTACCGCTGTGGCCAGTCTTCTGGCAGCGCAGAATGCGCTTGAGCCAGGCGACAACCTCGTGCGAGGAAGGGTTGGACGGCTTGTCTGGAAAGTGTCAGTGGGGTATCACCAAGGAGGCAAGTTGCTCCATCCCGGCATCCTCAACGCGGCCCAGCTCCTCTGGACACCGCAACAGCCCTATCACCCTCGTCAACGTACCGAGGTTGATGACACCCGAGTTGATGTAAGTCTGGAGGTCGCGCTTGAGCGGCGACACACCCGAAGGGATGGGCGTAAAGTGCGCGGTGCGGACAAGCAGCTTGTCGTAGTTTTTCAGCAAGAGCGGCCACTCGGACGTGTCGAGCTTGGGCGTCACGGCCTCGCTCTTGATCACAAAGTCGCCATCCTGCTGCAGCTCCGTGATCGTCGGCATCGTGGGCGGCAGTGTCGGTCGGTGTCGGCGTCGGAAGAGGGGGTGATGGGCGTACAAGGGGTGACCTGGACGCCGAACTTGGTCGTCCCAATATCCAAAATTCGAACATTCGGACGGGACCATTTTTCGATCAGCACAGTTGCCACGTGGATTATTGGTCAGTCTATTCCACATCTTTTATCCCACATTCTGGCATTGACATCGTGCGCTGTGCGCCGGGGGGTGTGGCAACATGAAAGGGCACGTCCTTGAGGCAGTTCAAAGCACACAGCTACCGACAGCATGACAGCAAGGATACAGTTGGGATGCATTTTGATACAGATCTTGGGCGCTAGATTGTACACCGCCCCAGCTCGTCTGCGTCTCTCCGGCCTCGAATTGATCGGGGAGCTCAGTTGCCCTCGTGGCAGAAGTACCACGGAATGTAGACGCAGCCTTCGCCGGCGTCGGCGGGGATGGACTCGCATCCCTTGAGGGTCGTGTCCTCGTATACCAACCCTTTGCCATCGAGTTTGGGCTTGTCGCATGAAGCCGGCTTGCTGCCCTCGACGGTGTAGTGAAAGTTCACGCCGTTCGGGCCGTTTGGGTCCTCGAGCCAAAGCGTCTTGCCGAGACAGTTTGTGATGTTGAAACCCCGGCCCGTCATTGGGTCGCCGCCGACTACTTTGGCGTCCTGCATGCTAGTGCAGTCGCCTGAGTCACTGTACGTGCCGCACGCCCAGCTGACGTTGGGACCACACTGTTTGCGCGCGATCCAGAACTTGTAGCCGTAGTCGTTGGTGGCGGCCGCCGAGGTGGAGGGGGCGGGGGCCGCGAGGGTGGATGTCGCCAGGGTGAGGAGAGAGAGGACGAAAACGCTCTTCATGGTGGGCTGGGGGTTAGATCGTCCCAGAGAAAGGGGGGGACATACTGGTTGGTAGGAGTAGGGGTGGTGTCGGTGATGTCAAGGGACAGGTGGTGTGCAGTGAAGCAGTGGAGTGGCGGGTAGAGTTGGGTGTGAGAAGAGTTGACGGTAGGGATTTAGTCGAAAGGACGTCTACTCGTTCGCTTTATATGCTTTTCTGGACACGGCGGTCCCGCATCTGTTGTGTGTGCTCCGTGGTGGCCAAGAACACTTGGCTGAGACAGCCGCTTGCTTGAAACAGTCGCGCCTGGGATGTCAGTCTCCACCGAGTAACAGACGGACCATAGCGACGGCCATGGTGAGCAGAACCGCTGGGAGCCGGCTGGCGGTGATACATCTTGATGCACAGACTCCTCACAGCAAGGAGCCGCAAGATGGTAATCAAAGTTGCAGTAGACGTTATAACGCGTACAGGATGGAGGCCTTGTAGTCGGGGAAAGTAGCGGCGTACTTGGGGGGAGCAAGGTTGGCCTTGGTCATGTCTATTGCTGGCATACGAAACGAGGGCGGAAACATGAAGCCAGACGAAACGTAGACAACGATGGCGTTCCGTGACGAGGACTTTGTACTCAAGGGAGTACCGGGTGAGGAGGGGTGAGTCTACTATGAGGCACTCGTCAAACGGGGGTAGAAACGAGACGTCCGATGAAACGGCGCCAGGAGCTTTACGTTGCCGCAGCGGCTCTCCGGAGAGCCAGTGGGAAGGAGATCGAGTTCAGGTAGGAAGTGGAGGGTGTAAGGAGGAGATGTGATTGTCAGCCCGACGAATTTGAAACTCGTGGGGATGGGTCAGATGCGTCATCAGGTTGTGGTATATGAAGTGAGAGTGATAAAAACAGTAGGGGTGGGGAGATCGCCAATGCATGTTCGAAACACATGGGGTGGTCTCACGTCAGCCGCTGGAGGCAGGGGATGAGTGACGACTTGCGAGAGGAGTCTGTAATAAGGCGGTGCTGGGACGGTTGAGAAAGGGGTGGAGACAAGCCTGAAACACTTGACAGGGGTTCATCCAGTTCTCCTCCCGAATGTGCAGTTGCTAGGTTCCTACCCAGCATCACCTTACGGTGCCGGCCCCTCGTTACAGCTCAGCCACTGACGTACTGCTGCAGATCTACGGCCTTGCAGCCAACACTTGTAACTCGAAGCCTCCTCGAAGCCTGGGAGGCAAATGCAGTTGTGTGCGGCTTCGCTCGTAGCCGTGTTTCAGATAACGGCTGTCTGTCGCTGATCCCCGTCGCCGCGCCACGGTGCCGTTTGTTCAGAGATTGCCGTGCTGCCAGCTCAGAGAATGGCTGATAAGTATAGCGGCAGGGCCGCATAGACATGGACGGGATCGTGTTGGGCACAGCTATGTGCCAAGATGCAGCGCCACAAGGAGCCGCAGTGTGAGGATGTGATAAGAAAGAGTGCGTGAAACGGAGCTGTGTACAGTCAAAAATGCGTGGTTCTTCTTGGCAAGAAGGTAATGCCCTACTGACGTTCACATGTGGACAGCATCCGGCATTGTCGCTTCGAGTGGTGGCACGTGAAACAGCGGCTCTCGGTCACGCGTGGTAGAGTGTTAGGTTCTGCATGCAGTAGAAAGTGTGAGCGTTCCACAGGGGAGGTGCGGAACAAGCCCATAGAGGATGAAACTCGCGGATCGGTGAGGGGGTGAGCGGAATGAGGTGATCCGGTGAGTGCCCCAGAGAGGAGAGACTGTGTCCCTAGACCGGGGTTTGTCCATAAGACGTGGGCGGTGATGAATAATAGTTGTGGCAGTGCTGTGGCAGGAGACAGCCGGCGGTATTACGGCGACATGAAACTCGTAACAGGGGCTTGTCCCGGCCTTCCGCAGCTTTTCGCCAAACTTTCCACAGGAGGTTGCCGGCTTATATTTGTACCCAGCTGGACAGGCAAGGCGGTGACTCACAGCCAGAAGTCTGGGCCACATCAGTTGCAGGAGTCTGTAACTCAAAGCAGTGTTCAGGAATGTGCCACACGAGCAACAACTGTCATCTGCAGGGCTTGCCTGTGTATCCTGTCCGGATTGCGGTGCTGCCAACGACACAGCATCGGGGACGTTGTAACTGAGGGATACGCCGACTCGACCCAGGTCAGTTAATTGAGGGACGATAGGCGTTTCCATAGTCGTATCTTGTGAGTCACTGTGTCGTCTCTTGTCGTCGTGCGGTGTTGGGTGGTTGGTAATGTGGTTAAAGTCACGTGATAGGTTACCTTCGGGAGGCATGTTGCTCGGGAACTCTGCCATTCATCTCGCATTCGACGAAACATTCTGCTCTGACTACTTTTGATACCCAAACGACATGAAAGTCAGTTAGCTGGAGCGGCTAGCGTCTCGCGTCTCGATAGGGAGTCAGTTCGTCAGATGTCGACAGTGGAGGCTAGGAATTGCGACACTCCTCACTGGCCAGCACGCTGCAGGGTCTTTTGCAGCCACCTCCACTCGTGTGGGCAGACGCGGCGGGTCCCCACAACCCATGGCTACATCGATCTCGTTAGCCGCCGGATAGCGGTGCACCGTGCGCATCGTGGGCTGGGTCCGTGTCGCTGTAACCCACGCCGAACGGTGCCAAGGTTAGCATGCAAGCATGGCCGAGGCTGGGCGACTCATGAGTGGACAAGCGGCGGTGATTGGTAAGGGGTGTAAGCTTGGCTGCTGGGTGAGCTAGAGTCTGCGTGCTAGGCTGGAGAGAGGCTTGGGGGGCTTACCTCGGCGCCTCGGCCATCTCCTGGGCCCATCGCGCCTCCACTTTGTCAGCGCCTCGTGAGAGGCGTCCGCGTCGGAGGCGGATGCGGGTCCGCCGCATCGCTCGCCAGCGACGAGACACGTATCGAGCATTGCATCCAGTTTTGCACGCGACGGGTTCCTGGGTAATGATGCGGGCTGGATGCATGCTTGCATGAACGGAAGGCCGTTACCGGGGAATCGTTCTGGCTGAATTAGCGGCATGTCGTGGATGGGATCTATGGTGGGTGTGGTGGATGAAGTGCCGTTATAGGTGATTGCTGATTGGACCTGAGATTCGGTTATCACCTCGCCCAAAGGCCCCGGTCAGCCCGGATTACACCGTAGCGCGTAGCACCCGTTCTGGCGCCTCTGGCAACATGCCCTCGCATACCCCAGCTCGTGCAGGTCGCCGCAAGGCCGCAGCCTGGGTGTGGTGGACGTGCTGTGGGCTGGGGGGTACTCATCATGCTGGCTCTGCTCGGCTCGCACCCACCAGCCACTCCCGTCATTCTCTCCCACAGTGGGCAATCCTCATCTTTCTTTCTTTCTTTCCTTTCCTCTCTTCGCCTCTTCACCACCGGTCTCTGTCACTTCAACAACCACTCAACATACACAAAGCAGGTACGTCGCTCGAGCCCTCCTCCCCACCTCCACCTTGTTGCCTCTGCAGCCATCTGTGGCCGCTCATTACCGGAGGCTAGTGCTGTCGTCGCCACTGTAGACAGCTCGTAGAATGCTCGTAGATTAGCTCGCCATTACGCTGGAAATACCTCGTCGTCCATCCGACCCGCTAACCCGCCAGCCATGTCGCTCCGCGTTGCTCCTGTTCTGCGTTCGGTGGCCGCCCGCCGCGCCCCCATGGCGGCGGCCATGCCCATGATGCGTCGTCGCTTCGCGACCGAGGCTGTGAGTCTAGAATCTGGCACTCGACCAGTACTGTTGGCTGACCTTCCTTTCCTCGACCCCCATCCACGTCGCGTCTCAACCCCCTCGCATCTCTCTCCCGCTGTTTTCTTGCCTCTTGCCATCCCTAGCCTCCCCCTCCCCCGAAGAAGGAGGGCAGCAACTCGGGCCTCTTCCTCGGCCTCGGTGCGGCCGCCGCCATCGCCGCTGGTGTTGCGTACTACACCTACGGCGTCGAGGACAAGCCCGAGCAGAAGCTCCAGGCCACCAAGGAGCACACCCTGGCCGACTACCAGAAGGTGTACGACCGCATTGCCGACACCCTTGAGAAGGAGGACTACGACGGTGAGTTTGCGCATAAATAGCGGGCGGGGGTAGTGGTGAGGATGGGACTGGTGTCGACGTGGACCGCGTCTGGAGGTGGCTGACGACAGACGGCTCGCTCGCTCCCGTTGTCCTCCGTCTCGCTTGGCACGCCTCGGGTACCTACAACAAGGACGACGGCACTGGTGGCTCCAACTACGCCACCATGCGCTACCCCACTGAGGGCGGCCACGGTGCCAACGCTGGTCTTGTGAGTTCTGTTTAGTGTCCTGCCGACCTGCAGCTGACAGATCTAGCACGTCGCCCGTGACTACCTCGAGGGTATCAAGAAGGAGTTCCCGTGGATCTCGTACGGTGACCTCTGGACGCTCGCTGGTGTCGCCGCCGTCCAGGAGATGGGTGGTCCCAAGATCCCCTGGCGTCCGGGCCGCATCGACGGTGTCGAGACCCAGCAGACCCCCGACGGCCGTCTTCCCGACGCCGCGCAGGGAGAAAAGCACGTCCGCGACATCTTCTACCGCATGGGCTTCAACGACCAAGAGATTGTTGCTCTCATTGGCGCCCACGCCCTTGGCCGCTGCCACACCGACCGCTCGGGTTACGACGGCCCTTGGACCTTCTCCCCGACCACCTTCTCCAACTCGTGAGTGAAAAGATATCCATCCCCAAGGGCGCAAGCTGACTATCAGGTTCTACGACCTCCTGCTCAACGACAAGTGGCAGTGGAGGAAGTGGAAGGGCCCTGCTCAGTGTACGTTGACTCGAATACACACCAACTTTGGGCAGGAAGCTGACAACAACAGACGAGGACGCCAAGACCAAGTCTCTTATGATGCTTCCCGCCGACATGAGCCTGGTACGTGTAGTCTGCCGGGACAAGGAGAATTAATTCTGACGGAATTTCTAGATCAAGGACCCCAAGTTCAAGAAGTGGGTCGAGGTCTACGCAAAGGACGAGGACAAGTTCTTCAAGGAGTGAGTTTACTTTGCTTTGCAGTTTGGCCCCTGCTAACATGCCCAGCTTCTCCAAGGCCATCGCCACCCTCTTTGAGCTCGGTGTTCCCAAGGAGCAGTGGAAGGGTGAGGCCTGGACGATGGGCCCCGCCGACGAGTAAATGCGTAAATGCGACCACCACCGGCACGCGAGGTTTGAACGAGACCCCAAAACGATCGGCCTTGCCAATGTAGTAGGAGAAGCATGAAGTAGTGGAAGAAGAAACATGCATATATGCGGAACCCTGGAACGCTGCCAATGCGTCACTGACAATCGGAGCTAGAGAACCAGAAGTACAAGTTCCGCTCTGCCCAACTTCCGGATTTCCTGCGACGTCATCTGTCTGCTGGGTGAAGACACGATGCCGAGAGGCAGACACGAGTGAGCCATGAGGAGCCTGATATACTGTTGGCGTACATCAGGAACGATCTGAGGTAGTCGACAAGTAGCCGCACCAGTTCGCGACCTTCACTATACGACTGGTGCCCGACCGAAGGCAAAGCAGTCGAGGCCAGTCTTCATCGCTTCATCGCAGCCAACACGTTTGCGCCATTTCGACGCGTACGGCTGCTGGAATCTCACTTCTCACCCTGTACTTCATGTCCGAGCATCGCCACCACCTCTCTCGGCTCTAGGCTCCAAAGGCACCTGTACCGAGGCTGCAGGTGGGATGGCAACTGCACACATCGTCCCACGCGCTGTTGTCAGCTCTAACGTCGTAGGGGTGCAACTGAGGGCGGCAGGTGTGGGAGGGCGGTTAGGAGGCTGGGGGGAGTCTACATGGACGTGCCAGGAGAGCCGCCTTGTGCTCGTCATCGTAGCACGTACCCAAACCAGATCCCACCTCGCCATCTATAGACGCCGTACACCCCTGCGCCAGCGAGTGCTGGTCGTCTGACCGCGTTATTGTGACAGACAAGATTCCAGACTATCGAATTGCAGCCGTACAGACTGTCAAGAGATGAGCTCTGGGGATTGGTCGAGTCGATCATGACGTAGACACGTATTCACGTTGTCTTCATTAGTCGCCACCCAACACCAGGTGTCCAGGTACCAACCACTCCATCGCCACCCAACACCTGGTGTCCAGGTGCCAACCATTCCATTGCCACAAAGACAGTGGACCCCACGACCTCATATCATCGTCAATATCGCCGCAGTCGTAAAGAACTGTCAACAAATCAGGTCTGGGAGTTGGTTGAGTCCAACATGACGTGGACACATACAGTGGCTGTTCCATTCACGCTCCATTTGTCGCCACCCAGCACTTCCAGGTGCTTCATTCCCATCGCCACAAAAAAAAAAAAGTCGACCTCGTGACCGCACATCATCGTCGGAGTCGAGTCAACTCACGGTTGACGCTGCTGCGGACCACTGAAAGTGGCCAATCACGATCAGGTGGGGTACACAAGATGGGACTGTCGACGGCGGGAGTGGACACATTGCCAACTCTTCATGGCGTGGATGGTCATTGTTGCCACTTCGTGAGGCAGGCTGAACATCACCTACTCTAGTTTAACTCGACACGTACGGTGCAGCACCCAATCATGGTTGCAGCAGCTCAGTGCCTGGGAGAGTTTAAATGTACAGGTTGGCATAAACGGTACGTGTTGGCAACATTCGTTGCGGTCAACTGGGCAATACTGCGGCCAGCGGGCGATCGTGCCCGTTGTGGGTGGCAAAATACCAACCGCCACCAAGACTTATATTGGACGCGTTCTCAACCGTTTTGCCCTGTCGAACAGACGCTGTTGCCTCCCGAGCACTTTGTCAAAACTCACTCGTCCTAAACATACTACTCTTCGCCTCCAACAAGTCGCCCATATCACCGTGTCACTCGTTCAGCCATGTCGTCCACCGACCTTCTCGAACAGACGCTCTCGACGATCACCAACATCAAGCTCGACCAGCTGCAGAAGCAACTGACGGCTTATGACACCGCCAAGCGAGCTCTGCTTGCCAAGGCCGACTGCACCCAGGACGCGCGAGCGAGGGTCAAGGTTCTGATTGATGGGGCCGAAAAGCTGCCCAGCATGAACCCGCTCAAGGATTCACCGACTCTGTGCCTCTCAAACATCCGGCACTTTGTCCGACAGGCCGAGTTTGACCCGTCTGTCACGCCGGCAATGATTCAAGAGTACGAGCAGAGGCTGCGCAACGAGCTGGACATCCAGACCACAAAGTATCGTTTCGCCGAGCTGTACGGCAAGCTTGTGACGGAATGGATTTCTGTGGGGACGGCCGACGACAATGACGACAATGCGAGCGTGGCATCGGAGTTTGTCCCGATTGGGCGTGAGGAGATGAATGAGCAGCGGGCATTATGGGAAGACTACGCGTTCCACGCCAAGGACACGGACCAGGCGGCCATTGCGGCCTACCTCGAGGAGCTGTTCACTCAGTCCGAAGACGCGACTGCGGCACTCAAGGAGCTTCGCAAGGGTTTGGCGGATTTCCAGAAGAACTGGGACAAACGCACGATTCATTTTGAGGAATACACACTCAAGCAAGTCATCAAACACCTCCTGCGGAGCGACAATCTCACAGACGAAAAGCGCAAGACGCTCAAGGCGTTTCAAAGCAACGACGTCGTTCTAGGCGAGGTCATGCATGTGCTGAACACGCGGATGCAGATGCGCCAGAGCTGGAAGTGGGAGGAGGCCAGCGTCGTCGACGTTCGACGCCAGCTCAATGGCCGGTATCGGTTCCACCTCGACCAGGACCTGCTCCAGGCGCTCTTCATCTACTACATCGGCATGGCATGGTCCATCGAGCTGCGGGGGCGCATGACCACGTTCCGCAATAGTGCGAGAGTGTGGAAGAAGGCATCGCGGTCGTTTAGCGACGAGGAGAAGCGTCGCCGCGACTACTTTCTCCCAAACTTTGAGAATCGCCTCAGCTACAGCACGCCGATCGATGGCATTCTCGACAACCACTACAACGAGGAGATTTTCAGTACCCAGTTGGTGTCGGACTGGGATAATCTGGGAGGTGGCTACGGTGACAACGACGACACCTGCGAGGGCTGCAAGGACACGCGCAAGTCGTTTTCAGAGACGGTGCAGGAGCTTTTGCACCTTATCCAGTCGATGATTCTCATCTCTTCCAAAGTGGGCGAGGACACGACCGTCGTCCGCTCCGATTTCAGGTGGTTTGGCCCGAGCATGCCGCACTCTTCCATTTTCGCCGTGATGTCGTTCTTTGGCATCAACGACGACTGGATCGACCTGTTCCGCCGCATCCTCGAGGCTCCCATTCGCTTTGTCAACGACCCGGTTGACGCAACGCCCACCGTCCGGAAGCGTGGGACACCGCTCTCGACGCCGTTTGCCGACATGTTAAACGAGACGCTTTTGTTTTGCCTCGACTTTGCAGTCAATCGAAAGGGCGACGGCGCACGGCTTTACCGGCTGCACGACGACATGTGGCTATTTGGCAGCACTGAAAAGTGCAAGATGGCGTGGGAGGCCGTCACCGAGTTTGGCGACGTCGTCGGTCTAGACCTAAACATGGACAAGACGGGCTCGGCTAGCATCAAAAGCTGCAACAAGACTACGGCCGGTGGCGACAGCGGCGGCTCGGCAGTCGTAGACGACGACGGTCTCCCCAAGGGCGACGTGACGTGGGGGTTCCTCAAGCTCGATCCCTCTGCACGCCGGTTTGTCATCGACCAAGTTTCGGTGGACAAGCACATTGACGAGCTCTGGCGCCAGCTAAAGGCGTGTCGGTCCGTGTTGGAGACTGTTCATGCGTGGAACATTTACGGATCACGGTTCTTCATGACCAATTTTGGGAGAATGGCAAACTGCTACTCGCACGCACACCTGGATTCAATGCTCGCGACATTTTCGCGCATCCAGCATAAACTCTTTGGCAAGGGCAAGTCTATTGGGACGTACATCAAGGGCTTGATCAGCGACAGGTTTGGATTCCCCGTCGACACCATTCCAGACGCCTACATCTACTTTCCAGTTTCTCTGGGCGGACTCGGCGTTCAGAACCCATTTATTCCGCTTGAAATGTTGGCCAGAACGCCATCGACGACGTTGACAAGAGAATGGACGTTGACAAGAGAATCGACGAAGCGCTAGACAAGGACCGTGCAGAGTATCGCGAATGCAAGGCACTTTTCGAGGATGGCGATAGCCACGCGGGGCGGCGCGACGTCAAGTCTCACAAGAAACGGTTTGCCGACCTTGCAGGCGAGCCGTTCATGAGCCCCGAAGAGTTCCACCGCCACTGGAACCAAACGTCTCGCGCCCTCGCGTTGGCGCTCACCGACCTCCGACAGCAACCAGCGGAAGCACCCCCCGTTTATGGCGGAAACATGCGCGAGTACTATGGTACTAGCAACGGCGAACGGGCGACCTGTATCATGCACGCAAAGGAGACGCTGGAGCGCTTTGGCAGCCTCACAATCATCGACCAGGGGTTGTTGCCTAGTGGCCTCATTGGTCTCGTTCAGGAGAATAGGTTTAAGTGGGAGGGTTGACAGAGCTGGCAGGGTGTAGACAACCTCTCAAACAAGGGCAGGGAGAAAAATGTCCCCAGTGGACAATGTTCGACTACATATGTAGATCCATAGACGCATGTTGTAGATTAAATGCAAGGGCTGCGCGACATACTCTAGGGTACAGCCGCCTGATCGTTCTGTGCCGCCCGGTCATCAGCAGCAGTAGGATATCCGCAAGTGCAACCGTCTGTCCGTTAATCGGCGCGCGCCACCTGGCCCCTGGCCTTGATTTGAGCCTCCTATGCGCTTATGCAGTTGTCCGTTGCGTACAGGCTTGATTCCTCTTGTTCCCAGCCCACTCCCCCAGACATGGGCTGTCCATCCAGGCCGTCATGTACTTTGGTGTTCCCGCTGGATCATTAGTACAGAGTTTTTCCCGTTGTTCAGTCGTCCGGCCGACGCGCCGACGCGCAGTCGGTTGCTCTGGCCGATGGCCTCAGGGAAATGGATATGGAAGCGCACTTTTGGCCACGTGTCGCCCTGGCGCCCTGCAGCCGGCCTGGCGCGCGTTGCCGTCATTTCGTCATGGCCAGTCTTGTCAGAGCTTCCCGTCGTTACCGCCCGCCCATTTTACCGTGCTCGACCTCCCGCACGACAAAGGCACACAAGCCATTAAGGTGGTCGCGCTCCTCGTCGTGCAAGACGTTCGCGTCGTCATCTACTCCTCATCTACACTTCTACCTTTCTACTCTCTTTAACCTCCGACCCGACCTTGACCTTTGCTTTTTTTTTCTTCTTTCGAACCTGGCTCATTCGACACCGACACCTCGACATCTGCGCAGCTCCTCGATACACCGCGGCTCGACCCGACTTTCTTGGCCCGCTTTCACACTTTGCCGCGCGGACCCGCGCACCCTCCCCTCTCCCTACCCTCCCCTCGCCATCGCCCACTCTTCCACCTATGCCACCGCGACTACCAACCTTCGCCGACCTGCACGCCCGCCTCCCGCGCAACGTCCGCGACCTGCGTGCCCTGCGTGTTCCCCACGTCCACATTCCGTTGCTGCCGAGCCACCCCGTCGTGCGCCCGTTCCTCACCATTGTCCTCCTCACCGTCGCGCTCTACAGCCTCCTCGCTCACTGGGAGCACCACGGCGGAAACGCACCCACACTCAGCCCGGCACAGAAGAGCTTTGACATTAGCGTCATGAACACCAACGCGCACCAGGGCGATGAGCACCAGGTGCCCGTCGGCGAGGTCCCGCATAAGGCGGAGCGCAAGGTTGTTGCGCATTTCATGGTGAGTCGGCTTGATCGTGGGCGTGTAGACTCTGGGGCTTGTGGACTATGGGCTTGCGGAATGAGGACGGTGAGACGGAGGTTGGGCGCCGTTCGCGCCGTTGCCATGATGCTGCCTCATTGTGAAGCTGGAGCCAACCGCCACGAGAGGGTGCGTCGTGACCTCCCCACCTCTGTCTGGTGATGTTCCAGGGATGTGACAGGCGATGTGACAGGCGTTTGCCTCGCTGCTGCCTGTCTCCCCGGAAACGTGACCATCTCAATGGTGGACGTCGAGGCACCTTGATCGTTGACTCGCGGTGTCCCAGCCGGGAGCAAGCTGTGGACTGTTGGAGTGGAACAGTGCGACTCGTCCCGGCGGTCTCGCCGTTACCTCGTGCTATTGCCAAGAGTAGGCAGCGGTAGTGGCGCAATGGCCAGCTCCATGGCACCACGACTGTGCCTCTCCCTCTCTTGCTGTCTTGCGACCGCCTTCGCGATCCTGCTGCCCACAGGCAGACGGAGGGAGTGTGCGCGAGCCCAATCACGCCGTGTTTGTGTGGCCTCGCCCTTGCCTATCGTAGCGGCTGCCCATGATCTGGACAGAAGTGGGAGTGCGCGTTGGACTGTTCACGCAATGACTGAGAGCCCCCGCCGTCCCCTCGGATTGTCGAAGCCCAGTCAAATGGCGTACGAGATGGCTGCATCCCCAGGCGTTCGCGACACTAACACCCAGCTCGGCAACACGTACCCGTTTAAACAAAAGTCGTGGGACAAGACGCTCAACCTCGTCGAGGATGCGGGCCTCGACGGCCTGTCGCTCAACCTCGGCAAAGAAGACTGGCAGTACACGCAAATGAAGGACGCGTACCAGCTGGCACAACGTCGCATCTACATGCAAAAGAAGGGCGAGGGACGCCCCGTCCAACTCTTCATCTCGCTCGACATGAACGTCATCGAATCCAAGACGTGGAAGCAGGCCGAGGAGCTGATTGAGCACATTGCGCCGCTCCTCCGCATGGGCTCCCAGCTCCTGTACGACGGCCGACCCATCTTGTCCACGTTTGGCGGGCACGACGCGTCGTGGGGTCACAAGGGGTGGCACAACTTCCTCGAGGCGTTGAATTACAAGCTCGAAAAGCCCGTCATGTTCTGGCCCGCGTTCTTCGTCGATTCGGTCCAGTTCCCAAAGATTAGCTATGTGGACGGCACGTTTGGGTGGAACAATGCTTGGTGAGTGCCACGAGTGTGTGAGAGTGCGAGTGCGAGTACTGCGGTTCGGCTGTGGGCATGGCGCCACTCCAGACAGTGCCCCAGCCACCTTACACAGCGCGTACAGCTGTTGGAGGACGTGGCGGCGAGCACTGCGACCTGAGGTGGGGAGTAAATCTCTGCCACTCGTATGCGGGTAGTGCTGCATAATATAAACATTGTCCACGCGCGCTGCTCCTGTGAGACTGGATACCACTGCGAAGAGCCCTACAGCTGTTGGGCGGACACTGCGGAGAGTGTTGCAGATATGGGAAGACAACGCCGCCAAGCGTGGAGCCGTTGTCGTGCAGACTCCTACGCCCCGAAGGGCACTAGACGCACGCCATGCTAACCCAACTCTCAGGCCCAAGGGAAACACCTACATCCGCCTCACCGACGACCAACCGCTCATGGAGGCCGGCAAGCCATTCATGGCGGCCGTGTCCCCGCTCTTTTTCACGCACTATGGCAAGACGGGTGACTGGGCGTTCGACAAAAACTTCATCTACAAATCCGACGACCTGCTGTACCCGTCGCGGTGGGACCAGATTCTGCGGATCCCCGACGCGCACGCGCCCGACATTGTGCAGGTCATTTCGTGGAACGACTATGGCGAGAGTCACTACATTGGGCCCATCATGGGCGCGCAGCCGGGCAGCGGCAAGTGGACGCGGCGGATGAGCCACCGGGCGTTCCGCGAAATGACGGCCTACTTTACCGGGCGGTGGCGCGACGGCGCGTCTCTAGTCGACCAGAACTATATCACGGTGTGGATGTGGTACCGCGTCGTCCCAAAGGACGCCAAGATTCGCACCGACCCCGTCGGGCGGCCTGCCAATGCTGACTGGGTGAGTCGAGGCGCTGATACCGAAGCCTTTTCGCTCGCTTCCCCTGCGTTCACATTTTTCCCTACCTAGCACTCGCTGACTGTACAGGCGACGGACGTTATCAACGTCATGGTCGTCCTCCCACCGGGCCTCGAAGACGCGATGATCGACATTATCAACCCCGTGGGTGAGACGCACCCCATGCCCCTGCGCGCGGGCAGGCTCAACATGATGGCCCAGGCCTTCAAGCCCGGACACGTCAAGTTCACTCTGCGCTCCAAGGCCGGCGTGCACATGAGGGGCAAGGGGCGGACGATTCTCAAAGAGCACCAGTCGCCGATCTACAACTTCAACCACTGGACGGGCGCGTGGCACCAAAAGGTCAAGCGCGACGACGCCGGCGTCGTCCGCGGGTTTGACGAGGCGGTCGTCATTGTGGACGACTTTGACGACGAGGTGGACGACATTGATGGCGGAGACGAGGACGACGAGTATCTCCTGGACTAGATGACGCGTATCTCCTGGACGGATGGCGAGAGGAGGAGAGAAAATCTTGTGATAGATGTGCATTGTACAACACCATGAGCATAGAGCGCTACATTGTGAGGGCGTCGTGGCGTGGGGAGTTTGGTTTACTAACTTCCGACCCTTCCACGCTGTCTGTGACGGACCTGATCCCGCCCCGTTTGCCACTCACCAAACCATCAACGCAATTAATAACCCCGTCGAACCCCAACACCTCGCAAACGAGTTCGACAGAACCACCACACTATCTTATCATCCCATCTCCTCGCACCGTGTCTCCGAACGCATGACCCCACAGCAGCCAAGCTGGAAGACACCATCTCTCACTTCCCTCACCCCACCCACTTCCCTCGCCACCCTCTTCCCATGCCCTCGCCACTTCCCACGCCCTCGGTATGGCGCCTCGTGACATGACACAGCCTCTCCCCTCGGCTCGGGACAGTGCGACGTCATACCGACACAAACGCAACATACAACCTCCGAGCCCAATCCCTTAGGGATGGACTAAGACACAGTATGAGGTCATAGGAGGATTGATGTAATCTCTGTTCGTATATCGGTTTAGTATGCTCGCTTGTCACTACTCGTGGTCGCGGGAGAGCGGAGTTCGACTCTCCGACAGAGAGAATATCCTTTTTATCGAGGTGGCCTACAATGGGTTCAGGGAGGGGTGCGTGCGGGTCTAGCGTCAGGGGTAGTTCTTTTGTCGGGTATGCACAGGCTAGTTTTTGTCGGGTGATGGTTAGTTTGGGTGAGTATCGAACAGCACCCGGTGGCTGAGGTTGATTGCGAAACACCACGGTTTGCAACTGTTTGCAGAGGATGTCATATTGGCCTGTCTGCTGCGGAACAGTACCAAAAAGTGAGGATAGACTCGTGCCGCTGCAAACGATGGGTGTTGGACATGTACGGGGATCGAGACGTGGTGCTCCAACACTTGTCTCCAGGCTCGACGGACGGGCCCCGTCCCCGAAAATGCGACGGCTAGAATCCTCTATTCTGTCGTGGGCTACCTGGTATCCTACCCATCCCGATGACCAATGAAGAAAATGCCCCGTAGCGCCATCGTTTTAATGGCCGTGTTCGACACCGCCTGCACTCGCACAGCCGCTCCCTCTCCCCCCTCCTCATACCCCGCACGGCCATCACTCGATGTCTGTTGGTCCTTTGCATAGGTGCTCACATGTTGGAAACGAGCAAATGAATACCGACCGAAATGGCATTCCAGCACGCGATAGATGCACAACAACACTTGGCGTCACTCACCTTGTCAACGACCCGGCCTCATATCGTGCTCGTCGTAGACGATGGATACAAGTATGGTCGGATATGGTAGGTGCCCAGGAGCAAGGAGAAGACAAGAGACTGTCGAGTCACGATGAGGTATTTTGGGCCGCACGGTTCCTCATGCGATGGGGTTGGTGATGAAATAAAGTTGTCCGTCATGGAGATTTGAGGGGAGCGCGGTCAACTCAGCCTGACACTGACCGTGGTTGTGGTGCTTACAATACACCCATGGTACTGCCACTTTTCCTACATTGCGTGGGTGCCACCATCAGACGTGGTCGCGACACAGAAAAGAGGTAGGGCTGATTGTGGTTTCTCCGAACAGGGGGTGTGCTTGTTGAGCAACCGTTGTCAAAGATTGCGGTAGGACGTCAAGTTAGTGTTGCGGGTATGATGTCTGTTTTTTCGCGAATCATTTCTCGACGTGAGGGAGTCAAAGGAAATTGGCTAAATGCTCCATTGTTTGCGAAAACCACGGCGGACTAATAGTTGCCCACTGCCATCATGTCTGCGACTTGGCATCTCTCGCCATGCATACCTTCCCCGTGCTGGGCATTAGAGTGTGTCCAATATCCTCGTCGAATCGCGAGTTCGCCCCATGTCTAGGCTGTTCTCGGGAGGAGTGAATAGTTGAAACCTTTGCAAATCCACTGGACTTTCAATACCCTATGGCTCGACGAAGAGCGTGACATACTGACATGTACAGTAGCTGAGAGAGGGGCGGGCGCTCACACCCGTACTGGTCATGCTAATCATCTTGTCCGCCGATAGACCACCTACTGACTCGACCTGGGTCGAGGCAACACGTCAAAGACATCCAGGCAAAAGTCGGCCATGGTCAGTGCTCAATCGTTGCAACTGTCAGACATGGCAGCTAGTAAAGAAGTGTTACTGTATCAAACAATTTGCATCAACCTTCAGAGTAATTAAGGCATAGAGTACTGCGGGGGGAAGGGGATAAAGGGATGAGTGCCTATGAAAGGGGTGTGTCTCACACAAACGCGCTTGTGGTCATGCTGCTCTAAGCCGACTGGGAATGTTAGCGCAAGACTTGGAGCGGCTATTCGGAACCGGGACACTTACAATGCCAGCGACCTTCTCGCCGATGGCGGCAAGGAGCTCGGGGCTGGAAGCAATCTTGTCGACGAGCTTGGAGTCAATGCCGGCCAGCGAGAGGTCGGGGAGGTCGGGAAGAGGGATGGGCACGAGACCGCCGAGGATGTTCTTGAGGAGGTTGAGGATCGAAGCAAGAAGACCAGCGAGGCCACCGACAATGGGAAGGTCACCGAGGTCAGGGATCGGGAGGTCGGGGATGGGGAGGTCAGGAATGGGGAGGTCGGGGACGGGGAGGTCGCCAGTAGGGAGATCGACCGGGAGGTCGGGAACGAGGCCGCGCGCACCAATGGGGAGGTCCGGGATGGGGAGGTCGGGCAGCGGAAGGCCACCGAGAATGCCGTCAAGGATGCTACCGACGCCGTTGAGGACGCCCGAGAGAAGGTCGCCGACGGCCGAGCCAGGGGTGAGAAGCGACTGGAGGGTGTTGAGAAGGCCGCCATCGCCGAGGGCGCTGACTGCGGTGCCGACAGTGTCGACGATGATGTTGGCGAGGTCAACGGGGTCGGCGACCGTGTCGAGGTCGGGGACAATCTTCTGAAGGTGCTCGACGGACGACTTGAACTCGGTGGCCTTGGCGGAGGCGAGAGCCTTGATGGCATCGACATCAGCGGCGCTGAGGGTGTCCTGCGAGCGCTAGCCATGTTAGCAACCAAGACGGTATGGGGCAGGGAAGAGGCGGTTGAACTCACGCGGGCGTTGCCGTTCGACTTGCTCTTGAGGAACTCGACGTTGCCGGAGATGTGGGCCGCGAGCTTGTCGAACCAGAGGATGTGAAGCGCGGCCTCGGCCTGAGCCTTGACGTCCTTGGACTTGACGGCGTCCTTGTGCTTCTCGATCTCACCCTTGAGGCTGGCCTGTGCCGAGGCAAGGTCGCCGAGGGAGATGTCGAGGCCCGAGCCGACGAAGGTCTGCTTGCTCTTGTCGGTAGTCTTGACGTTGCCCTTCTTGAGGCCGAGGGGGCCGTTGACACCGCCGGTGAGCGAGCCGACGAGGCCGTTAACAGTGCCGACGACGCCCTTGACGAGGTCGTTGGCGGTCTCGCCGAGCTGGTCACGGCCGCCGAGACCACCGAGGCCGCCGACGAGGTCGCCAGCCGCGCCGTTGAGGGTGCCCGAGAGGTCGTCGAGGACCTTGTTGGCCGTCTCACCGACGCCCTTGCCGAGGTCGTTGACGGCAACACCGAGGCCGTTGGTCAGGCCACCGACGTTGGGGACGGCGATGGGGAGCGCCGGGTCGGCGACGGGAGCGGCGACCGCGTGATATGCGATCGTCGTGGCGACGAGGGCGGTGGTGAGCCTCATGACTACGGAGGATGTCAGCGAGGGAAGGCCGAGGGGGGGGGGGGGGCGAGGAAGGCAAGGAAGGCAAGGAAGGCAGTGAGGAAGGAAAGGGACGCGATGAGGGAGGGGAATGGGCGATGAGGAAGGGCAAGGCAGCGATGAAGGAGGGAGGGCAACGATGAAGGAGGGAGGGCAGCGATGAAGAAGGGAAGGAAGCGACGAGCAAGGCAAAGATGATGGCGAGAAAGACATGTGAAGGGGTGATGAGGAGAAGAGAAGAGAAGCGACGAGCGGGGAGGGTGGCGACGAGGCAAGAGAAGGAGTGAGGAAGGCAAGAACGATGGCGAAGAAGGCAAGAGAAGGAGTAAGGAGAGCAAGAACGATGGCAAGGAAGGCATGAGACGGAGCCCAGAGGTGCACGGAAGTGGGAGCATGGCGAGAGAGGTGATGAGGGAGGAAGGTCGGTGGCAAGGAAGACAAGAGAAGGAATGAGGAAGGCAAGAGCGATGGCGAGGAGGCGATGAGAGGTGACGACGAGACGGTACTTACTGTCGAGCAAACGAGCTGGCCGAAAGACTGGTCACAAGAACGGAGGGAGGGGTGGTAAAGGAGAGTGGTAAAGAGTGAATGAGAGAATGTCCGGTTGAGAAATGGAGATGAGAGATCGGGGGGTTTATATATCGTACAGACCCCCCAGCCAGCGGCACCCAGCCGCACGCAGCGGTGCGAGGGTGCGAGGGAAGGTCGACGACGGGATCAGAGTTGTGGTGCAGTCCACAAACGGCAGCTGCCCCCCGTGGCCAGTGGAGGGCATGAGTAGGGAATGTTTGGTTCCCAGGCATGAGAGCAGAGGCCGCGAGGCAAGATGGGTGCGAGAACAAAGTGCGATGGCGATAGGACCCTTGGAATGAGGTGATGGGTGCGAGTATTTGAGGGTCGAAACACTACTACGCTACCATGCTACATGTTAGCGACTCATGACCCTGGAGGTGACGCGCCAAAGGCTGCGACTGGTGACGATCGAGATCAGCCCTTGGGCACCGCCGGCGGCAACACTTGCACTTGCGCCCTCGTCACTTGATTGTCAACAACACGCTGCTATATTGCTATACCGCTGCTGCATTGATCGTGTTCGCAATGCAATTGCGCACGCACAGGTATGTGATCGGTGAGAAAGCGCTCGGCACGTCCGGCAGGCAGTTTAGACTCCTAACATGTCATTATTCATTCATGCCAGTACTTCTGTGCGGGGGAGGCTGCGGACCGTAGTGGGGTCAATGGAGGAAAGCAGTCGCCAGATCATGGAACGCGATCGTACGCGCAACCAGACAGACGCGGGGGTACGTACGTGTGTGTGCCCTGAACACAGCCAAGCCATGCAAGCCACCCACCGAGCCTGTTGTCGATAAACTGCGGTGCAGGGGTGCGCCCACGCCAAGCATGAAGCAGGCGTGTGTCATCGTATCGCTACTGCAAGTTAATGGTCCCAGTGCAACGCTGTGCCCTCAGCTGGACGCGTTCCTATCGTTCACGGTGCCTGGACGAACACATTCCTAGGGTTTGGGATGTTAGTGGGTCATAGTGGCCCCACATGGCGCCGGGCCTGCGGATGGCTGTTGGATGATATCGGAACGAGGCTTGACTAGTGCCCATGTGTTTCAGGAATGAATGGGGCGGATGTCTCAATTGTTCAATCACCTTATTATCTCCAGTCAATGCATGTTTTACTCACCGTGCCGATTCGCTGACTAGCGTCACTCTGCTACCCATGACAAAGCAAATCATGCAAATCAACGACCAGAGCGTCCTCCAGCTTCCAACTTGGAACGTACCCTGGCCCAGCTGGCCACAAGCGTGTGTCAACCAGATCTATGGTGAGTGGGCCGGTGGCAAACGCGTGAACAGTCCAGAGTTGCAAGCTCACCAAACATCAGTAGCACATGCGGTTTAGTGCAGCAAACGCGCTACAAACGTTCCAGACACCGAAACACCACCATCCTAGACGCCTTAGCACCGAAATTGTCCAAACTGATGCAACGAGCATCAGGCCATGGCGTCAACAAACGTGAGTTCCTAGGTTAGAAGCGAACGTGTTGGGGTTGTGCCGACTGTTGGCTCGACTGTGTGCACCCTCGGGAGTATGGGATCGCGCAAGATCCGTAACCGAGGTCTCAGCTGATAGCTTAGTCCGCAAGTCCATCGGCACGGCCGTCATGCCGGCGGTATGTCTTACCCGCGGCGCGTCGCGGCCGCGCAGCTAGCGCAGCTCGGACAGGCGCCAGATGCGAGAACACGACGGTGCGAGGTGTCGCAATGGATACCAGCGCAGTCGTCAGTCACCAAGTGCCAAGCTATACCAAGTCTCCAGGGCGCACGCTCGTGGGCGCATGTGGCCCGTGCGCTTGTGTCAAGACTCGCTGCGGAACGTGTGCGTGTGGCTTCCCTCATCCGCGACGTGTGATAGGGCGAGGCTGTGCCAGCATACCAACTGGAGCCTGTGCATGATCTGTGCGTCTGTTTGTGTCCGTCAATGCCTGTTATCTGTGTCCCAGTCCGTCACCGCACCACGACGCGCCAGTGCACCAGTGCACCAGTACACCCGCTTCGTGACCCTGGAACTCTTTGCCACAAGGCACCGATCCGTGCGACAAGAGTTCACCTGCTATACCTGGTACTTGGTGCGCCTCACACCCGTCTGCAGGCTGCGAATACCCCCTGTGGTTAGCGGTTGCCATGCTGGTGAGTCAGTGATCCGTGCGCTCGGCTAGTCACGTTGATCGGCCGCACAGACCAGCATTGGCTTACTCTATTGATATCAGCCTCGCCGTGCCGCCGTCCGAAAGGCAGCCGTCACGAAGACCGTTAGAAGCTCCCGTGTCGGGCTGTTGGCCACTGTTTGCGAGCTTGGGCAAGGCTGGCCATTCACCATGACGGCCATTGCCGCCACAGCCATAGGTTGGCCTGCCAACACACTCACCGGTACAGTCGCATTCGTAACACCAGCGGCATGCGCTCGGCAGAATCGATCGAAGCCGCACGTACGCAGTGGCTGACCTCATCGTGTCGACGACGATCCTCCCGTTACCAAGTGCCGCCGCCTGCCCTCGACAACCACTCGACCTTCCTCAACACTCGACCTTCCTCAACACTCGACCTCGACCTTCCTCAAGGAGCGCGTCCGACCCGCTTGCCCATTTCGCATGTCCGCAGCGCGTCCGATCGGTGTCTCTGTGTGCAGGCAAGTCCCTGCATCGTAACCTACAACAGTGGGTATCCGTCTTCGGAATTGACCCGGCAGCACCAGGCTCCGGCTCGCTCTATCGGACGTCACGATCCTCGACACTGCCCAACGTCGCAGCGTAGATCGTCGACGCACCTACGTCGCCCGTGTCCAGACTGTGCACAAACAGTGTATAGTCGCCAGCGCTCTGCTTGCAATCAGTTAGCCGCCCGCAGCTAACTTGATCATCGACAACTGATAACAGTAGCTCAAGCCGCCGGGCCGCCATGGCGGGGGGTAATGTGTCGGGTGCGTGCTTCGTGGTACCGTCGTCTCCGCGTCTTCTCTATCGGAACGGATTGGTACGCGTACTGCCACTCGAGCTGGTAGTGCTCGTCGGCGACCGGTGATCCTTATCATCGTCCCACGTCGTCCAGACAGTCTGCGCGCGTGGACGGTTCCCGACTGAGCGTCCACCAACATCGGCCGTAAAGTCGTCATGGTGATACGGCGCAGCGAATGGGTTCGTGCCGCGACGAGAGCGTACGGTGTGCGTGGGGGAGGCGTAGGGCGAGCCGTCCTCCGGTAATGAGGGCAAGGCCTTGGACTGTGCCGTTGCGAGCGAATTTGATCCTGATGCCGAGTTCTGCAACCCTCCCGCTGCAGAACTCGAGGCCGATGTGGACCCGGACGCCGCTCCGGCCGCTGCTTCATTGGTCGGTCGGTCATCGCTACCAGACCACGACGCGGCGCGACCGCTGGCCCCCAGGCGCGGGCGCACAAACCGCTCCTCGAGGTCGCGTTCGATGGCCGCCATCGCATCCGCCGACGCGAGCACGTCCCCGCTCCACTCGTCGTCGCGCCGGTACGCGTAATCGGATAATTCGAGGTCGTCGTCCCGCTTCGCGTTCGGGACTTCGACAAGAACCGTCTTGTTGCCCGACCACTCAACGGTGAGGACATTTTGGAGTTGTGAGCGCGCCCCCTGTGCGTCAGTAGGCTGGAGGTGGATTAAGAGAGTAGGGCCAAGCCTGTATGGTGCGGGCTACCCAGGCTGCTGTGATCTGGTTTGCCAACTCGACGCCTGCCGGCGCCGTGGCGCCTCTGTGCTCGAGTGCAAACGCTTGCCGACAGAGCAGTCAACCCCTTGCGACTCACCTCGCCGGGGACAAGCTGGTTGAACCGTTTCTTCAGGTTGAGCATCGTGGCCTACTCCGCTGCAGCGGAGACGTGTGGTGGGCGTTGCAAGCTGAGGGCTGGGAAGGCGGCGTCACGTCGCTAGCGCCAAGTGGCTTACCAGATACCACTTTGCTCGGCGTCCACGCCAGGCACCGCGTAGCCTGCGTCAAAATTGATCCCGCTTGCTCTGAGTTGCAGCTCACGACATGTGGGCATCGAGTGGCATCCTAGCAAACGTGCGTGCGTCTCTCTCGATGTTCGTCATACGAGCTGCTCTGGTGCGAGTGCGTTGTTTTCATCTTCGGATGATGTTCGGACCCGTGGTGGCAAGGAGTGGGACATCGACTTCCAGGGGTCCCCGTGAGATATCGCTGCAATTACTGCGCTTGGAATGTCGAGCTGGACAACAGCAGACTGTCATCGGAATTGGGCAGCACCCGTCTACGGAAGTGATCCTCGAACGGCATACCTATTACTCCGTGATTTGCTCCGGTGGTCATCTGTCAGCAGATTCATCGACCATTATTGAAGCTGCCCCGGACGTATCGGTTCGCTCTGTCTCTCATGTGATCTCCATGCTTCCGACATCCACACCAGAGAATAGTGATAGCGGTTTAATGTAACCGGCGCCCAAGGGCTGCTCGTCGTAGCAGCTCTCTCACTGTCTGTTCCTCTTGTCCTCAACGATGACTATCAGGGATTCGCCAAGCCATGGCGCGGACCCTTCGCCTCCTTTCTCGCACCCAGAAAGCACCTATCGCGAGTCGAGAGGCCGCGTGGACCGCTCTTCTAAGAAGCGGACGTGCCATGCGCCACCATCCGGAAGGCGCTGCTCGGCCTTTGAAATGTGTCGGTGTGCAGCCATAGAGAGTGGCATGAAACTGAAGTGGCGGCCTGCCCAGTTGCCGAGCAAGTCGGAATAGTCCTCCTGTCTCATCCTATCCTGGATCGACTGTTTCATGAGGCTTCTGGTGCGGGCGCGAATATTATGGACATTTTAGTTGCGTTTGGAGAGCAGGTTGATCACCTATCTGGCGAGTTTGATGGTGGTGATTGACTCAAAGGCGTGACGCCAGAATCGCTGTGTTGGTGCCGTGCTCGTCATAGGTCCAGTTGTTCCAGGCCTCGGCGCTGTAGCGTAGAGGTGTGCATTTAAGAGTTACTCTCGGCAACCTGTGTATCTGCTGCTGCGATCCTACAGAGTGGCCTGTGCACGTTGTTCGAAGCATGCTAGCTGCCAAGCACATTCGAGCGATTGCATTCTGGGCAGCAGCTATGGTGCAATCTGGACGGGGGACCTGGCGTGGACAAGTTGGAGCGTCATGGATCCATGACGAGCCCACGAGCCGTGGGGCGGCGGAATGGCCGCGGAGAATGGGGCGCCGGAGCCACAGTTGCCAGAACCCGAGTTTTCACCGTCTCTACGGACGGCCCCGTTGACGCCATACCACCTTGAACGGATCAGGATTGTAGGATCTCAGCTTCAGGATGCCGGCTAAGGGTTGGCCGTCGACCAAGAACTGGGGCAACATTCTCAACAGGCAGCTGCCCAGAGGGCAGCGGCGAAAAGCGACATGGGTAGGTCTCGAGTCCGTTTCGGAAGCAGGGAAAGAGTGCGCGGGGCACATCGTATCAGCAGATTTTGAGTGCACCTTTTTTCCGTCAGAGGAGCTCCAGGTACCCAGGATAACGCATCACGCCAGGACAAGGACGGCCGTTGCAAGGGACTGCCACGCGACGTTATCCTCAACCGCAAAGCAGACGGGGGGCGGAGTGGATTGCATTGCAAAATGGAGAGATGGGGAACAAGGGACCAAAAGGGTTTCAATTTTTCAGGCATCAGGCACGGGGTTTGGCCCGGGACTTGCAACGACGCGGATGGGAGGGAGGAGAGGAGACGCGGCACTACAGCGGCGACTGTGCTCCCCGAAAGGTATACCCACGCCATGCAGGCCACCCATCCATCCCAGACGACCAAGCACCGTGATGACCCTCTTCGCCCGACAATCGGCAGACTGGGCATTGGCAGTGGGGGCAACGAGGCGTCAGCGGTCAGGCTGGGGTTGCAAGCTCCACGCTCCAGAGCCACTCACTCAATCAGCAATCAGATACAAAAGACTTGATCCAGCTAGCCGGCCGCACCCCAACCCCCCCGTTCATCCCTCCTCTCCATCTATCCTCTCTCCCCTCGGCCCCCTTCGCCCCCCTTCTTCTTTTCTCACGCCTGTCTCGACGTAGTAGTGCCCGGCACACTGCAACCCGGTCCGACAGTCTCTCATTTATTAAAAAAACGACACGCTTAAAAGGCTCGACCCCCATCGCTGCCCATCCCGTGCTCGCCCCCGCGTCCCTTTGCAGACCCACCATGTCCGCTACTCTCCGCCAACGCGCCACCGACGGCGAGGCCCAGAAGGCCACCCTCATTCGCGAGGCTGAGGAGCTCGAGCTCACCGAGGGCCAGAGGTGAGTGTTGGTGGTTCATCGTGTCGCGCAGCAAGGGGGATGGGGCAGTCTAGGGTTGTGGCCCCCATCCCCTTGCTTGGCGCCGCGGTGCTTGGCGCGAAACGCATGCACGCACTAACAGCCAGGTTCATCGTCCCAAACTACACCATCAAGCAGCTCCTTGATGCTATCCCGTGAGTGTTTGCCGCCACCCGCTGGGCCTTTGCCGGCTGTCACCACCGCCTTGCGCTGGGTTCCGTCCATGCTGTGCCCACCGTGCATCTTTGCACTTTTGTGGCCGGCCGATTCCGCCCGATCGATCGGATGCAGTTACTTCCGCCACCCGTGCACCTGCATACCCCACCGACGACTATTAGCCTCATCGATATAGCCGGGCCACCCCCGCTGACCACCCAGGGCGCACTGCTACAAGCGTTCGGCGCTCCGTTCGTCGCTCTACGTGCTCCAGGACGCGACTGCGATCGCGATCCTCGTCTACTGCGCGTTCCACATTGACTCGTTCCTCGAAAAGTTGTGAGTATATCCGAGTCGGCAGTCGTCGTGTAGATGGGATTGCTAGAAGTCAATCTTGGATCAACGATCCGATCACACGGGCACCTCGGTTGCGGACAATTGTGGCTGACGTACTAGCAACCTTTCGACGGCCACGTACTACGCTGCCCGCACGCTTCTGTGGACTGCGTACTCGGTCATGACTGGTCTCTTTGGCACTGGTCTGTGGGTCATTGCCCACGAGTGTGGCCACCAGGCCTACTCGCCGTCCAAGGCGATCAACAACTCGGTCGGATGGGTCCTCCACTCTGCGCTCCTCGTGCCCTACCACTCGTGGCGCATCTCGCACGGCCGCCACCACGCCGCCACCGGCCACCTTACGCGCGACGAGGTCTTTGTCCCCAAGACGCGCACGCAGCTCGGCATCTCTGCGCAAAAGTGCGAGGAGGAGGCCAAGGGTATCAACGTTCCCGCATGGCGCCAGGCTGAGCTCCGTGAGGCGCTCGAGGAGTCGCCCATTATGACTCTTTGGAACCTGTTCCTCCACCAGCTCTTTGGCTGGCCCCTCTACCTGATCAAGAACGCGTCTGGCCAAAAGTCGTACCCCAAGGGCACCAACCACTACATGCCGTCGTCGGTCATCTTCCGCCCCTCGCAGTACTGGGACATTATCATCTCGGACATTGGCATTGTCGCCATGTTTGCGCTCCTTGGCACCTGGGTCTACTACCGCGGCTTCCGTGAGATGTTTGTCCTCTACTTCCTGCCCTACCTCCAGGTCAACCACTGGCTCGTCTTCATTACGTACCTCCAGCACACCGACCCGGTTCTCCCCCACTACTCGGCCAAGACCTGGACCTTTGCTCGCGGTGCCCTTGCCACCATTGACCGCAACATCCTCGGCCCCATCAGCGACATTTGCCTCCACGGTATCACCGACACGCACGTCTCGCACCACATCTCGTCCAAGATCCCCCACTACAACGCCTGGGAGGCCACGGAGGCTCTCAAGAAGTTCCTTGGCCCTCACTACCACTTCTCCCCCGAGAGCACCTTCAAGGCCTTTTACCGCTCGTACCGCGAGTGCATCTTCATCGAGGACGACGCCGACATTGCCTTCTACAAGAACGCGTCCGGCCTCGCCAAGAAGGTCGGCATCGAGGAGGGCGGCAACGTCTCCGACTCGGGTGTGGACGTTTCGTCCAAGTAGATGTGCCATTGAACCGGGACCAGGGTGGTGTCGCCTCTTCTAGAACAGCGTCACACACCATTGTGTTCTTGTTGGTGCAGCAGAAACCTCGTGGGATGCTCATTTGCCCACGAGGTTGTACTGGCCTGGGGCTAGTACGTATACACGACTCAAAACCATTATACATCTTCACGAGAGGGACGGCAGATGCCCATGGGTAACACGGCGTTTGCTTGTCGTATCATGCATATCATTACACCGGGATAAAGCGGGGAACCTGACGTTGAGACCCCGGCTATGAGGAGGCGTGCGCTGCCGTTCAAGGGGCGGTAAAGAGCAGGCCGGCGATGCAGGCCGGCATTGGGCAGAGACTGAATTGGATCGCGCCAGTCCACGACACCACGCCCGCCGAGGTGGGGAGTATGTAGTATCGTTGGAATCCGCCCCACTGGGAAGGGTGTTAGTGGGTTGCTTGTGAGGTGCCGAGGTAGACACCAGAACCCGCGGGACGTCTCCACAAGCCCCCCGTGGTTCAGGATCTAACTCACAGGCTGGGTCATGGATGTCGCGCCTGACGTCAGGTTATAGTTAAGGCGACTGGGATGATACCATGTTAGTGTTGCCCCGCACTGCCGGGAGCGATAGGCACTCTGTGCTCCGTGGGGTCAAAAGCGGGGCCATGGGCTTTTTACAACTACGGAGATGTGAAGGATTCATGCTGTGAAGCACCCAGCACATGAGCAACAGGCAGTTTGCCCTCTGAATGGGCAGCAGATCGCCATAGGTTCTTATTCCTTGGCGCACATTTGACGAACCCATGACCTTGGTTGTGTTCTGATCATCACCAGCAAGAAGAAGCGAAGATAGGCCGTCTCTGAAGTCCAGTTGCACAGGATATCATTTTAACAAGGGTCCGACTCGCGCGGGGCTTTTTCGTTTTTGGGTCAAAAGGTCGGACAATGCTACAAAACTACACGGTGGGTTTAGCACAGCGGTAGTTGCATCAGATTGCAAATACGGGATACATCTCGAGCAAGCATCTGAGGGTCTCCGGTTCGATCCCGGGAACTCACTGTTTTGTTTTAGGGCGATCTTTTTGTCACAAGCACTGCCAGATCTTGAAGATGCAGAAGTTGCAATCTGATGCTCTACCGTTGAGCTATGACCACCGAATGGGTGCTGTATGTCGCGGTCCTTTTAAGGCGAGATGATGGCCACAGTGACAGCATGGTGGTGTCGCCGTGGCGCCGCCACACTCGAAGTTGTGTCCAGCGGCTTATGCTATAGTCCGCATGGTGACAAGGCTACCCGCCGGACAACTTTTGTCAAGTCTGAATAGTCTAGTCGGTTAGGGCGTGGGTCTCATATGATCATATATGAGCCTCGAACGAGGTAGCGATCCCAAAACCCGAGTTCGATTCTCGGTTCGGACAGATCTTTTTGGGGCTTTGTGGAGTACACCTCGGGCGTGCTATTGTTTTGAACAAGTTGCCTGTACTGGTTGGACTATCTGGTAGGGCTGGGAAGTGTGGAGAGTGAACAGGCTAAAGTCATGCAAGCCCTACTCGTTCGGCTCGCGCGATCACGTCCCGACCGGGGTTCGGACAAGACCTCCGTTCCCGTCAACTGTTGATACTGCTCAGCTCCTGAGAGGTATTCACTGTCGCCGGGGCACATGTAGGCGAGGGGTTGGATCATAGTCAAACAGCTCAGGCTCCAGGATCCACAAGATGCGGCGGGCTGGACCGGAACGAGCATCATGAGTCAGCTCCGTGTTTCGGATCAAATCGTTATCGACGGTCCCTTGCCACTGCAGCAAATAATCAGATAGCCGATTATCATCATGCCTTGTGGAGGTCTCCGGGTCTGCTGGATGCCGGTCAGAAAGTCTAGTCCAAAAGTTACCTGGAGTACCGGTAACTCAATGCCGTGTAGGTGATGACAGTCCGAGTTACGACCATAAGACCGGATACCTCCCATGTCGGACCGGGGTGTGTCGTCTGGTTGCCGGTAACGGGCAAATTTCTGGGAAGGTTTGTCGGTGTAGATCATGCCGTCAAAGCATTGATCGACAGGGACGGACAGTGTAGTGTGGCATATGCTGCGGTGTGGCATGTGTGGCAGCAGTTGCACGCCGGCTGATTCGAAGGACAGATCGTCACCACGGTGTGCTGTCATGCTGGAGGACTGGTGTGGCGATGTTGTATATTCTCGGATTTCATCATTACAGGATTGTTGTCTCTACTACTATCTCTCACTAACCTGCACTGACTCGGCCAGCGGCGTGCCCGCCTGCTGCTCACCTCGTGTGACAAGCCATGGCAAGGCCGATTCCGATGTCCGAGCTCATCATGGTAGACATTCACCCTCTCCCGCTTGACCAACGGCTGATAGCCGGTTTATTTGTATCGAGGACTTGCTCGGCCAGACTATCCCAATACAGACACTCTTCAATCCTGTCCACCACGAAACAGAGACGCGATGGCGGCGCGCGCTGAACTGGCCGCGTCCCGTGGGGGACCCAATTGTGGCCCACGGTAGTATGACATTGAGAGCCGGTGGCCCTGTGTCTCAACACACTGGCCGCAGGAATACAAATCAGGCCTGGTACGAAGCTACCAATCAGTTCGGTCAACGGCTGGCGGAACCAATTTGAACGCTTGTTTGGCTCACAAACGCACGCCAAGCAGAGCAACGGTCCCTCGTGCAGCCGCAGAGGCGCGGCGGCCGCATCGTCATCAGCACACCAAGCCGGCGGGAAATCTCCCGAAATGATCGGAGACGGCGTCCACATGTCCCGGCACTGCCCCTACACTGCCCGACTTGCGTTACGTCTCTCCTCGGTCCTGGAAGGTCCCAGAGACGTGTCTGGTCGTAGCAGCAGCAGCGCTCAGGGCGAGCCACCCCCTGCCCCGTCATTGCCACCGTGTTTCGCTGCCAGTCGTCGCCAAAGCATCGGCCGGTGCTCGGCTAAGAACCAAGCCGGTCAAGAGGACGACCAAGACTTTTCTAGGTTGCATCCACTCTTCCACTCACTATCTAAGCCTAACGACCACAACGAGAGTAGGACAAGAAACCCCCATCATCACTACCTAGAACCAACCACAGCACACACATAGATCATCAAGCAGCATGGCGTTCACAAGGCCCAAGCCGACGACGGTGAGTGTGTGGCCCACGTCACCAACAAAGACCGAATAGATCCCGAAGCTGACGACAACAGATGGAGACGCTCGCAAAGGTTGGTAGCAACGCGTGCCATTGTGGTCGTGAGCCTGACCAGCGCCTCGGCGGGTGGATGCCTATCCATCGCAGAGTCGCTGGTGAGACGATCGACAACACCCACTCGCCGTCACCATGGCTAGTACGGTCACTGACATCCGCCAGGAGCGGTCCAACCCGCCCTTCAACATCCGCAAGCTGGCCGTCAAGATGCACGGCTCGGAGCGCGCCCTTGTCCTCAAGGAGAAGTTTATGGCCGAGGTGAGCTATCCCCTTCTTGTATAGCCTGTTCTGACCCCAGATTGCACGCCACCCCGCGTTCAAGAATGATGACATCCACGACCTGTCGACGGATGAGATCCGCGAGCGCACCATGGAGAAGGCAAGTCGCAGTGGCAAAAGGGCGTGATGGTACAATCACTGACCCAGTTAGTTTGCGTCCATGGTCTACTTCGTCACCACCGAGTCGATCGAGACGTTTACTCTGCGCATGCAGGTGAGAGAGATGCGAACCGGGCTAGGCGTTGTTTGCTAACAGCAGCTCGTTGGCATTGCCGACCCTGCTTTCTGGACGCGTTTCGGTGTCCACTACGGCCTCTTCCTCGGTGCACTCCGCAGCGGCGCCACCTCAAACCAGATGAGTGAGTACCCAGCGACCGTAACCGCCAACACACACACACACACATACACACACACACACGTGGCGTCTCTAACGCACAGGCTACTGGATCAACAAGGGCGTTCTCGGCCTGAACGGTGTCATCGGCTGCTTTGCCATGACCGAGCTTGCGCACGGCTCCAACGTCGCTGGCCTCGAGACGACGGCCACGTTTGACCCCGACACGGACGAGTTTGTCATCCACACGCCGCACCTGGGTGCGACCAAGTGGTGGATTGGTGGCGCTGCGTCGAGCGCGACGCACGCGGCCGTCTTTGCCCAGCTCATCATCAACGGCAAGCGCCACGGTGTCAAGACGTTTGTTACGCAGCTGCGCGACACCAAGACGTTCCGTCTGCTCCCCGGTATCACCATTGGCGACATTGGCAAGAAGATGGGCCGCGACGGCATTGACAATGGCTACATCCAATTCACCTACGTGCGCGTGCCCCGCGCCCACATGCTCATGAAGCACACCCAAGTGTCGCGTGAGGGTGTCGTGACCGAGCCCCCTCTCGCGCAGCTCACGTACGGTGCGCTCCTTGGCGGCCGCACAGCCATGGTTACCGACTCGTCCAACTCGGCCAAGAAGGCGCTTACCATTGCGGTGCGCTACGCCGCTGTCCGCCGCCAGTTTGCTGCGAGCGGCGCAAAGGTCGAGACGCAGATTATCGACTACCCCATCCACCAGCGCCGCATCATGCCCCTCGTCGCGCAGGCGGTCGCCATGGGCTTTACGGGCCTCAAGCTCCAGGACATGTACGAGGACATGACGCAGTCGCTCGACCGCCTCAAGCCCGGAGACAAGGATGTCGAGGACATTATCGAAAAGCTCAAGGAGACGCACGCGACCTCGGCCGGCCTCAAGGCGTTCTGCACCTGGGCGTGTCTTGACACGATCGACCGCTGTCGCCAGACGCTCGGTGGCCACGGCTACTCTGCCTACTCCAACTTCCCGGCCATGTACGCCGACTTTGCCGTCCAGTGCACGTGGGAGGGTGACAACACGATTCTCAGCCTCCAGGCGGGCCGTTCGCTCGTCGGCGCATGGGCCGACGCCGCAAAGGGCCGCAAGCTCGCGCCCGGTGTGGCGTACCTGAGCGCCCCTGGTATTCTCACCGCAAAGTCGGACGGCTCGCTGTCGCCCGACGACATTTCGCGCGCATTCCACTGCGTCGCCGCCAACGTCGTCAAGAAGGCCGCCACCGACTACGCCGGCTTCCTCAAGGCGGGCAAGAGCAAGGAGGACGCCATGGAGGCGTGCTCGTACAGCCGCTTTATTGCGGCAAAGCTCCACACGGTCAACTACATTTACCAAATGTTCAAGTCGGCCGTCGACGAGATGGAGCAGTCGGCCGAGACGGCCGTCCTCGCCACCGTGTGCAAGCTGTACGGCCTGTGGCAGATTGAAGAGCTCCAGGGCTACTTCTTCAAGTACGGCTACTTTACTGCCGACCAGATGGACAAGGTCCACTCGACCGTCGACGCACTCTGCCTCGAGGTCCGCGGCTACGCCGTGCCCCTCATCGACTCGTTTGCCCTCTCGGACCACATTATCAACTCGCCCCTCGGCAAGTGGGACGGCGCCATCTACGAGTCGTACTTTAACCGCGTCCGCGCGCAGAACCCGCTCCCCAAGGAGCACCCATACTTCAACCGTCTCATCAAGCCTCTCCTCGAGCGCGAAAACGTCACGTACGAGGACCCCGGAGAGGAGATGGACCTCGACGACGAGATCACAGAGCTCGCCGCCGCGTCAAAGCAGCAGAAGCAGGCACCCCTCGTGCAAAAGGACGAGGACTAGGTGGCGTGCATGCGTGCGGAGTGATCTAGTAGGGAAGCAAAAAGGTGGCAGAAGTACCGTAACCTGTAGGATACCAGTAGAGCTGTCGTAGAGTATGAACATTGTCCGTGACGATTGCACCACGCATAGCAGCAAAGCAATGGGGGCCTGAGCGTCGTGGGCCTGGGCATGGCGGCGGCAACAACAATCAACGTCTGTGCACGACCCCCCTTTTTTTGGGCTAGCGCCTGTCCCCATGTCGCCTTCTGTGCGAGGAAGCATAAACAATGCGCGCCCCACTGTCCACAATCATGATCATCACACTACGATGTTCAAGCGACGCGCCTGCACCGATGGGCACATCATCCTCGGCCTCGTCCTGACCTTTGCCTCGGGCTCCCTCCTGTGCGTCTCGTCCCCCTCCTCCCAACCCCGACATCACACGTCGCGGACACTGACACAACAGCCTCCTGGCGGCGCTATCGGTGCTCGTCATCCGCGCACTCCCGGTACTCACCACGTCGCATCCCGAGGCATCCTATGGCACGCTCGGGTGGTGCGCCGCCGAGTGTGCCCTCTGGGGCGCCAAGCGTGTACCCGACGTGTCAGAGTTTGTACCGTGGCTCACAAAGGCCGCCTTTCTCGTTCCCGCTGGTGAGTTTCTGCAACGCCATCATGTCGATGGTATCCCGTCACCCCGGCTGTGCTTACTCACACACAGCCGCGGGACTCCAGCTCGTCGCGTTCGTCGTCCTCGTCTTGCACACCACTGAACGGCCGATCTGCGATAACCATCTCTGGTTCCGCATCCCTGTTGTGAGCACGACCAGCCATTGTTGTGCTGCTTCGGGCACGTGGTGCAGTGTGCCGCCACCCATGCTGGTGGCGCCCTCAGATGTTCCGTGCATGTCGGGCATCTCGGTTCATCTCGCCCATACGCTGCTCCAGAGCTAACGCGCAGTTCCTCGGCGCGGTCGCGGGTGTGTTGGCTTGTGCGGCGACTGTCGCCCTCCACGCCATTGCGTATCGGCGCTTCAAGGCCGGTGGTGCAGATCCGCATCTCGGCGCGGCGCTGTGGATCACCATTGCTGGCGCTGTCGTGGGAGTGGCGGCGTGAGTACTGTGCAGGGTCAGAACGGCCTGCCATGATCAAGCTTCCTGAGATTGCCTTGGCAAGAGAGCTCTTGCTGACCTGCAGATTCTTCCTGGGCGGCCCGCCGTATGGTGGTCGTTTCATGTACCGCGCGTCAAAGACTTCAGCGTACAATGTATGATGCATTGCTGTCAGTGGATCGAGTGCTGTGATCAAACACTTGGGCAAATTAGCACCACGTGTGATTGCACAAATCGAGGTAAGATTGCATGTGCTACTAAATACAACACAAGCAAGGGCGTACAGACACCGCTTAGTCGAAGAGACCGAAGCCCATGTCGTCGTCCGACTCCTCCTCCTCCTCGACCTTCTCCTCGGCGGCCGGGGCGTCGTCGCCACCGGCGGCAGCGCCGGCGGCGGGGGCAGCGGCAGCGAAGGCCTCGGGGTTGGCGAGCATCTCCTTGATCTGATAATGTCAGCGCTTGTCCAACTAGTGTAGAGCAAGTGTGTGTGTTGTGTGCGGTCGGAAGGGATGGTTGAATCAGAGTGTGAATAGAAGGTCTGCATCGCACCCGCGGTTAAGCCAGGCATACGCGTGTAAGAAATCTCCAGTGGGAAGAAAAAATTGTTCATCATACGAGGCGGAGAGGGGGGTAGGGGAAATGAGAAAACTCACCTTGGCCGAAGCCTCGAAGTCGTAGTCGGTAGCAATCGAGACGGCAAGGATGTCCTTGTAGGCGTTGACGACCGAGTGGGCGACCGAGGCAATGGTGGGGTAGCCAAGGGCGAGCGAGAGGGCGGCAATGGTCTTGATGCCCGACTGGAACTGCTCGAGGAGCTGCGACTCCTCAATGTCGAGAACCGACGAGGGGAAGACAGCACCGTTGTCGTAGACCTGGACAATGGTCATACCGTAGGTGAACGGCGAGATGTTGAGCATGTTGAGCAGGGTGGCCTCCGAGGGGCCGACCTTGGAGCCGGCGGCAACGACCTGGACGTCGTTGACGATTTCAATGGTACCACGGGCAATCTTGGTCGGGATACCAAGGGCCTGGAAGAACGAGGTCTTTCCGGGCTCCATGCCGGTGTTGCCGGCGGGGACGAAGACGTTGTCGGGCGCAATGGCACCGGCACGCGCGGGCGCGGCAACCTTGTTCGAGATGATGACCTCACGGATGTCCTTGAGGTCACCGCTGGTGAAGACAAAGCCAATGTTGCCCTTGATGAAGGGGAGGATCTTCTCGAACTGGGGGAACTCGGCGAGGATGGTGCGGAGAGCACGGCGAACCATCGTGTTCTTGCCCATCAGGACGACACCCTTGCCGCGGAGCGACTGGCGGACCATGTGGCACTGCTGCGACGAGACATTGTCAATGTTGACAATGAACACCGAGGCTGCAAGGTTAGCATCACCATTCGGGTTGCGTGGTGCTCAACACTCACGGTACTCCTCAATGAGAGCACGGAGCTTGGTGAAGTAAAGCTCCTTGTCAGCACGCGAGCCGCCCATTTTGACACAGTTGTTGGTGGGGTGGTGGGGTTAAGAAGAGGTGTGTTGCGTCTCCCAAGTGATCTCCTTGTTGAGATCAGAAGGCTGTTTAAAGACTGGGTGGTAGTGAAGAGAAGCTAACAAGCAACGTTGAACGTAAAATCAGACACACCCACCCACCAGCACAGGACCAGACACTGGCGAGGAACGAAGAAATGGTTTGGAGGGCCACGTGGCGGAATTTGGCGGAGATTTGTCAAAGTGCTTGTGGCGGTTCCCTCCCAACCCTGGAATGCTGCACCGTAATGGGAATTTGGTTGGCGGCGTGCATGCCACCTTTCATTCAGGCCTCTACATGCATGCTGCGTGCCCATGCGACCATACGACCCAGACAAGACCGGGACACATATCGAGCAAAACCCGAGCGAGTGAGAGGCAAAAAGGACCTCTCGATATGCCTACGCACCACTTGACCAGCACTACGGCACACCCACTGCGAATCCGCGCCCCTCTGAGGCCCAGACCCTGGAGCACGTCAACCCAATGCTCGACTGCGAATCGAACACCCGGCCAACGGTCGGAGGTCGGATGGCAATGACGCCATTACCACAGCGCCACGCCTCCCATATTGAAAGTTTCATTCAGCCTTCGCGCCCGGGGGCGCTCAGGGCTCCAAACCTTTGGAGGCCTCGGCTGTTTGGTGTTTATGGCTCACCACGCCGCATACTCATTCATGGGCTGCGACGGTGACGTCGCCGAGTCTCGGCTGTTGATGGGCCGGGTCCCGCTGCGGGTGCCTCCGCGAGCTGTTCCTGTAGGAGTGTCTGGGCTTGAGTTAGTGTGAGTGGGGTGGAACTAAGTTCCCCGTCACTCATGCGGTCGTTCAGTATCGCCGCCACTTCATCTGGCGGGATGGCTTGTGGTGTTGGTGGGCGCCGGCGGCGTTTGCTTCTCTTTGCTTTGCCTCTCTTTTCAGTGTGGTCCAGGGAGTCATGTCTTTTGCGCTTTTGTGTGGGGTGGCGGCTGTGGTCGTGTTTGCTTTTCGTTTTGCGGCGGGGGTTGTCTGAGTCGTCGTTGTCGTTATACCTTTGCTTGCGCTTGCGTAGTCCTCGCTGGCGTGGGGCGGGTGAGGGGGGGGGGGAGGGTATGGGGGATGGTGACGGGAGGTTTGCGATCGTGTTTGGGGATGGTAGTCGGAAGTAGCGGTCTACTGCGATTAGGGCTTCATCGAGGGTTAGGGTGCGTGGTTCGTCAGGGTCTGTGTCCGGGTCTGTTGGGTCGTAGGTCACGTCTGTGGCATTCGTGGTGGGGTTGGGTTTGGTAGGTGCGGGGTTTGTGGCGGTTGGGCTGGCGGTGCTGTCACGAGCGCGGAGCCAGCGAGTGCAAACAACCTGAACCAAGGGCTGTCACTCACGTGGCCTGCTCCGTCTCAAC
>JAMFRD010000102.1:0-79516 GCA_025502685.1 Pascua sp. PH4015B
GGGGGGGGGGGGGGGGGGGGCGCGCCCCCCCCCCGGGGCGGGGGGGGGGGGGGGGGGGGGGGGGGGGGGGGGGGGGGGGGGGCGTGTGTGGAGGGGTAGAGTGTAGGGAGGTGGTGGAGTGGAGAGGGTGGGTAGCTGACGTCAGGCGGGGACCAGCGCGATCGCGACCGTGCCAAGAACTTGGCCAAGACGTGAGTGTGCGCGGTGGGAGGTGTTGTGGGATGGGTGAGAGGGGGTTGGGGGTAAACGAGGGAGAAGAAGGGTTGGGGGGGGGGGGGGGGGGAGAATGAGGAGGGGTACGTTCGGGCCGCCAGCGGGCCTGGCTGTGGCCGGTGTGTTGGTCGTGTTTGTTATCGGCAAGGTGGGGAGAGACGCCTTGTCACTTGAACCTGGCGACGTGGGAGAGTGGTGCTGGTGCTGGTGACTTGTGACGGTGGCGTGAATGGGCTTGGGACTGCACTGGAGACTGGTGACTCGATTGGTCTCCCCGTGCCCGTCACCGGTATCCCGGTGTTGGCGACCCGTATCGCGGTGCCAGTGACGGTGGCAGCGCTGCTAGGCAACGATAAGGCTTGTCTCGCTTGGTCGGGTGGCCTCGTGCGTCTAGTCACGCGCCGGCCTACCGAGGTATCGTTCGTCTACAAGGACGGCGTCTCGTTCCAGCCGACGCTAGTCGCGTACTTGCCATGAGCGGCTGGGGGTGTCACGGGCAACTATGGCGTTGGGCGTGTAGCTCATGTCGAGCGGCGGCCGACATGTCGGGCTGCGGTAGACGACATGTCGAGGAGACGTCGTTGTCGAGCTGTCGAGTTGTCGAGCTCAAGATATCGAGCGGCGGAAACGTCGAGTTCCCAAGCTGTGCCGATCAGCAGTGTCCCATGCGTACCCGGTGTGTGGCCGAGACCTGCCGCCGTGCACAGCGGGGGATACTCGATTGCCTTGATGCCTCAGCCATTACGGAGGTGCAACGCTCCGTCCTTTGTGGCCACAAACCCATGCCCCGCGCTGGGCGATACGTGGTGCGGCTCGCACAGCCAGCCTCCTACGCGCCACAGTCGCAGCCAGTCTCCATGCGCGTTTTCTGCCTCTCGTGGCTCGTCAGCCTCGCCTCTTGTCTTGTCGTTTGCCTGCCCTCGCCTCACTCTGTTCCTTACCCACCCTGCCTCGCCCTTGTCCTCACCCAGCGCCTCTCATAACCCCCCCTTGCACTCCCGCTCACACCCAGCCAAGCGGCCAAGAAGAAGCAGACGGGCGACCCCACCGCGCGGCGCGAAGCGTACGTCTGCCGTCTGTGGTCTGTGGTCTGGTCGGTAATGCTGACGGGTCGTAGTGATGCAAAGGCCTTGCAGGAGAAGTAAGTAACCCGCCGTCCGCGAGGCCGCTCCGAAGGCGAGCCAAGGCCACGGGGACAATACAGCCCCCACCGACGGCATGGCCCTCCGACGGCCGACGGGCAGGAGCAGGGACAAAGCTGACACCTCAGGATTGCCGTGTGTTAACTGTCTGACACTCGACGCCCACACTGACATACAGGCCAAGAAGGCGGCTGCCGGCAAGGGCAAGAAGAAGTAGCTTCTGACCCGGACATTGCGCTTGCGCTCTCCCTTATCTCCCGGGGACTCATAATTTCGCTGGCTTGTTCGGGTGCCCCGCCACGCACGCGCGTGAGGTTGCACGACAACAATGCAATGCATAGATGCCAATCGCCGACAGATGCAGTCAGACGCCTCCAATGCAAACAAGCAAAATCCGCCAGCACTCGCGCGCGCGTCGACGTTGCCGGCGCGGCGTGCTGCTCTACCAAACCACCGTTCCGTGCGGCGCCGGCACGGTACACATGTACGTGTACGCACTGGCGCACAGGCACAGAGTCGCAGCGCAAGCCAACAAGTGACTCCAACCAAGCCACTAGGCATCGCCGCCGAGCGCCTTGATCTCGGCGCGGACCGACGCCTCGGTCTCGACCTTTTGCAGCTGCGTCTTCTCGAGCGTTTCGCCCTTGTCGACGCGCGCCTTGAGATCCTCGATCGCCTTGAGCTGCGGCGTCAGTTTCAACTCGCAGTCTATCCAACTGCTGCCTACCTTCTTAGTGAGGTTGCGAATCTTCTTGGCGGCCGCGTCGTCGTCGGCGGGCGCAACCTCGAGCTTGGCGAGCTTTTCAGCCGCGGCGGCGGGTGCGTCCTCGGCGGGGGCAGCAGCGGCGTCGGCCTTCTTGTTCTTGGTGCGCTGGCGCTTCTTCTTCTCCTTTTCGCCACCCGCAGCACCGGGCACGGGCGCGCCCGGGATCGAACCCGGAATGTACCGGCTGCTGGGCTTGCCGCCGCGGAACATGGGCGTCGACGCGCCCGAGCCCGCGGGGCTCGAGTCATCGTCGTCGCGGCGGTATGCGTCCGAGGCCGCCGCCCCGCGCGCACCGGGGGGACGGTACGCACCGACGGGCTTGGCCACTGCGCCGTTGGTACCGTTGCTTCCGCTCTTGCCGCCGTGCTCCGCTACGCTCGCCGTGGGCTCGGGCGCCTTGGGGAGAACAGCGGGGAACGACGGCAGCTGCTCTGGCCGCTGAGGGCGGAACGAGGCCTGGTACAGGTCGTCCTGGGGCTGCACATTCAGGAGCTGCCCGCCACACCACCAGATCTTGACGCTGTTGTCCACGCGCAGGCGCGGCGACAGCGTCGCCGTCAGAATGTACCGTCCACATGGCGACCACTCGCAGTGCGACGAGTTGGACGCCCTGGTGTGTCAGCGTGTGTGTTAGTGACCGCCACGCAGAACTCACTGGAACTCGGCCACCTTTTTGCGCGTGCTCACGTCCCAAATGTCGACGCCACCGGCCAGGTTGCCAAAGCCAGCCGAAAGGAGCAGGCGGCCCTGAGGCTGGTACAGGATAAAGTTGCGGTGGTTGCCACCAAACGAGTGCGCCGGCTTGGCCTTGCGGTCAAAGATGGTCGTGCGCGCGGGCATGTACCCGTAGCACACCGAAAAGTCGCGCGAGTTTGGGTTCCAGCAAAAGTCGTAGATCGGACCCTCCTTGTCTGCGAGTTAGCTGTGCGCTAGGTATGCCCTGGTATCGGTCCACGCACCAAGCTCCACCATGCCGTCAAACGAGCCGTCGAGGCTGACAAGGTACAGGTTTGTCTCGCCATAGTACGACTTGCCCGTGTTGTCAACGTCGGTGTGGGTGAGGAAGAGAGCCTGGAGAGTGAGTTCAACTCGGAGGCGGGTAGGGCGATATCAGTAGCATACACCCACCATGGTACCGGCATTGTTCCACTTGACGTTGACCTTGTCGGCCTTGTAGAACGCCTTGCGCGCCACAGTCATTGGAATGTCGCGCGTCACGGTCGTCTCGGCATCGGGGTTGGGCTTGCCAATGATCGACGACAGTGTGTACAGCGCCACCGACGCCGGGGCACCCTTGCGCTCGCCGATCCAAATGGCAAGTGCAGGCTCGTTGTGGGGACGGAGCGGTTTGCTCGACGTTGCGCCCTCGGCAAGCGCGCTGGGACGCGACAGGAACAGGCCCTTGATCTGGCCGTCAAGCTTGAGGCGCGTCGCGGGGCGGGGTGCCAGGGGAGGCGTAAAGACGAGCAGGTCCGACGCCGTTGGGCGGATCAGGTGTGCCTCGTCTGGCGTCACGATCGGCTGCCTGGGGAAGGGTCAGCTATGCTCAGACGTAGGCCAGCTCCAACCCACCAGTCGTCTCCGGTCTTGTGGTACCACCCGCCCACGAGCTCCCCAGTCTTGACGTCCCACACCTTGACGTTCTTGTGCACATCCGTCTCGCTCTTCACGGGGCGCTCAAACGTAAAGAGCTGTGTCGCCAGTGGCGAGAACGCCAACGCCACGACATTTGGCTGCTCGATCGTCACTGGTGGCACGGTCGAGTCGGGCGAGGCTGGCAGCAGCTGGACACTGGAGCAGTTAGTCATGGAGTCAAAGCGTAGGTAGGGGTACATACTTGTTGGCAACAGCGTAGGCGTACCACTCCCCGTCAGACGAGTACACGTACGTGCGAGCGGCGGCAGTGTCGCTGCAATGTTAGCGCCGTCCATCTCATGGCGGGCCATCCAAAGGAAGGCCAAGAACATACGAAGGGACCCTGCTCGAAATCTCCCACGAGGGGCTGTCGGCAACACCAAGTGTCTTCTGCGCGCGGACTGGTGCGTTTGTTAGTATCCTGCAAGAGTCGAGACGGAGAGAGACGGCTGGACATACAGGCGTACTGTGTTGAAGCCATCGTATCAATGTCGGCTGTAGCGGGCCAGTGTGATGGAGGAAGGCAAGGTGCAAAGAGTTGACGGGAGCGACACAGATGGGGGCCAGTCGTGCGTGTGGATGCCGATGATACCTGTAGAGGTGGCGAGGGGAGAGGACGAGGTAGACGGGAGGGTATTGGCGTCGAGGGGTTGGCAAGAGGCAACAAAGAAAGATCAGAGATGCATGTGCCACCTACCTCACAAGCATGCATGCACAACTACGCGATCGTCGCCAACAAATGTCGGGCGTAGACCTGATACAGGAGATTCCAACGGGGATCTGGATCCCAAAGTTACACGTCATTATCACCTAGTGACGTGTTAAAAATTGTGTCATTGCTTGGCAAAAATTGGTTTAGCTTTTGGTATATGGTAAGAAAGAAATTTGGGAGCGAGGTCGAGTGGAGTACAGTAGGTGATAAAGGCCCCGAAGCGCCCGATCGAAATGCAAGAGAGAGATTACACAGAGTTGGAGAGCCTGGCTGTCTCGGCGGAGATCCGTCTGGGACCCGAAGAGCGACGTAGGGCCCGTAGGGAGGGAGGAGCAGGCAGGCAGTGGCCACTCGGGTGCAAGTCATCTATCATCTTTCAGTCCCATGTCGTCTTGATCTCACCACCCCCTCCTCCATCCCCATCGGGTCCACACCCATCGCTCATCGACGCTCTCACAGAGTAGACGAACAGCCGACCGATAGCCATCACCCGCTGCCCACCTTCTACTCCGCACACCTCTGAAAAAAAAAGACACGACAGCATCTCGATTCCCAGAGATCCGTCCTTCTTGCCATTTGTCATTTGCATTTTGTCTAGCAATAATCTTGCCCCCAACCACCGCACCACTACACACTTGCACTCCCACCACCACCCAATAACCTCGCCACCATGCATCACAAGGGCAACTCGATCCGCCTGCTCACCGGTACGTGTACCTCTCGTCGGGCTCGGTCTTGAAGCGGCGGCTGATGTCCAGGCAACGCGCACCCCAAGCTCGCAGAGGCTGTTGCAGCTCGGTGAGCATTGTCATTCCTCTTGTCGTTTCGAGCCAACCGGGCCCAACCACTGTCGGGTGGGCAAACTGCTACCTCGACGTGTACGAGGTGCTCGTTGGAAGGCATTCCCAGTATTTCCCCTGGTCCAGTCGGCCTTGTTTGGCCCAGAACCAACTTTTATGAGCCCATGGGCCTGTGCTCCACAAGCCTCCACCACAACCCCGCAAGCCTTTACCCGACGCTGACACTGTGCCTCCGACTTGCTACCAACACGACCACGCTCACATCCACCACTCCCGCTCTTCCTCTCGCGCGATTACCACTACAGCCTTGGCATCCCGCTCACGCCGTGCCATGTGTCCAAGTTCCTCTCGCTCGAGACGAGCGTCCAGATCCACCAATCGGTGCGCGAGGAGGACGTGTTCATCATCCAGTCGCCGTCGCCGCCCGACGTCAACGACCACCTGATGGAGCTCCTCATCATGATCTCGGGTGTGTAGAAGCCATCCTGCCCTATTTTTTCCTCCCTCTCTCTTCTGTCATGTCCGTTGCCTGCGGACGCTGACGTCGGCCAGCCTGCAAGACGGCATCTGCCAAGCGCATCACGGCGGTCATCCCCTCGTACCCCTATGCGCGCCAGGACAAGAAGGACAAGGCGCGTGCGCCTGTCACGGCCAAGTGAGTTGTAACCCACCAACCAGAGGGTTAGTGACTGACGGGCAGGCTTGTCGCCAACCTCCTGGCTGTCGCCGGTGCGGACCACGTCATTACGCTCGACCTGCACGCGTCGCAGATCCAGGGCTTCTTCAACATCCCTGTCGACAACCTGTTCTCGGACGTCTTGATGATGCAGTACATCAAGCTCAACATTCCCGGCTGGCGCGACGCCATCATCGTCTCGCCTGATGCCGGTGGTGCCAAGCGGTGAGTACAGAGTGGGCGGCGGCGCGGCAGCATTGTGAGGAGCTGGTGCGGGACGAAGCGGTCCCCCAAGGTGTTGCGATGCTTGAGGTCTGAAGACGCCGCAACGTCGTGACCATGGTTGAGGCAGAAATGTCCAGCCCTGGACATTCAGACACGCCGGATTCCGTATTTGAAATTTCACCCCCTTGGCCGTCGGACTAACCCGTCGCAGCGCCACGGGTCTGGCCGACCAGCTCAACCTCGACTTTGCGCTCATCAACCGCAAGCGCAGGCGCGACCTGTCGGCGTCGTTTATCCCGACCGTCCCGCCCACGCCGAGTGGCTCTGAATACGGCTCCAACCACGGCGACTCGGACGCCGAGGACAGCATGGAGCTGCTCGTCGGCGACGTCCGTGGCCGTGTCGCCATTCTTATCGACGACATGATTGACACGGGCCACACGCTCGAGCTCGCCGCCGAGGTCCTCAACGAGGCCGGTGCGACTCAGATCTACGCCATCATCTGCCACGGCCTCCTTGCCGGCGTCTCGAACGAGACCATCAAGAACCTCCCGATCAAGCGGCTGGTCGTGTCCAACTCGATTGACCAGACTGCCCGGCGAGCAGCCCTCGGCCACAAGTTTGACACGCTTGACATTGCGCCCGTGATCGCAGAGTCGATCCGCAGGACACACAACGGCGAGTCGATCTCGGCCCTCTTCAAGCCCGATTTCATGTAAGCCGCCCGGCTCTCAAAGGCAAGAGACATTCCATCTGGCTCGCACCACGCACATGCACACAAAGGTGTTGTGGGGCAGCCATGTACCATTTGTATTCCGTGACGAGGAAGATCAATGCATTTGAATGAATAGATGGTGGGTACCAGTTGCCCTCGAGGAAACACTGGGCGGTCTGGCCGGTCAGTGTCGCGCTCGACACGGGAGAGAGGGTCTACAGCACCACGGAGAGAAGGCACCTACAGCACCACGGAGAGAAGGCACCTACAGCACCACAGACTCACGCACCGACTCAGGCTCGCACACCCGCCGGCAGCAGGTTAATAAAGAGGCAACTCGCTTGTGGTGAAGAGTACAAGTGCAATGACATCCATGATGAAATGTGTAATATAGACCACGGGAAACTGTGGTAGCCCCTCTGACATGTTCTTCACTCTTTTCGGCGCCTCAGCAATCCGGGCATTGGCAACTGGCGAGGGGAGACGTGCTATGCTTGACTTGGGGTCGTGGCCGTCCTAGCCAGCTGTCTGCCCCACAGTTTCGATGTGTCAGGCCTGGTGGTCAGCTTGGGTATTACAGCGTATCGACTGCCAACACTCCGCTGGTTCGATCAAGCGGACGGCCAGCACCGACGCGGTGGCACTGTACCGAAGATGGACCAGCTACGACTTGCCAGCAGTCCCACGCGCCAGGTTCTATGGCTCTGCGACATGGTCAAGACAAGCACATACCCAAAAAACCACCACACGTCGCTCCTCTCGCAAGCAACGCCATCTACACCGTCGGAACGCGGAGCGCTTGGGAGGTGTTAATACGCCTCGCCGGGCTTGTTTGCATCCTCTGGCGAAATGAGGTCGGCATGCCACCGTGCCGCGACGTCGACGTGGGCGCGGAGGCGCGACTTGAGCATGTTCTGGGGTGTGAGTGGGTGTGTGTGGATGGTGAGGGAGTGGGTGCGTGGGGATGTAAGCTACAACGGATCGAACGGTAGCTGCGTCGAGAAGTCGTAGTTGCCCATCTTGCAGATCTTATTCCGGAAGGGAGGAGGGGTTGCGCCCCCACCGATAGCGGACTGGGTGTACTGTGTTTGACGGCGGAGCATGTTGTGGGCTGAGGCGATGTGTATGAGATAGCACGTAGCTCTGGACGGAGCTCGCCATGCCGAGTTGGGCCATCTACAGAGGCCAGCGCGGTAGGTCTGCCTTATGATCTGACTGAATGCCAGCCAAGTGGATTAACCAGCGCAAGGAACGTCACAGAGCCTCAGCCTTTAGCGACTCTGGACAGCGTTCACGGTAGGAGGGGATGACCAAGTAACTGGCCTTGTTGGGACAAGAGCCATAACCATGATGCACATTAGAGGAGCAGACTTGGAACTGGTACCAAGACGAGTTCCATCGCTGTCACGCAGCCCGGTTCCCAGTCCAAATCGCTTGTCTTACCAGGCCCTGTCCAGTTGTATCCCACCACGACGACAGCAGCGGAAAATCCTACCACACACAGATGCGGGGGCACACACTCACCTGACCGTAAAGATTATGAATCGGGTTATTGGGATCCTGGGACACCCCCGTGCCCTTTCCCTCCACTATGCGCATCGCGGGCAACCTGGCGTCGAGAGCCGGGTTGAAGAAGAAGGGCACGCTGATGCGCTCTCGCTCGGTCGAGACGACGCGGTGGACAGTGGCTTTGAGGTATCCCTGCGTGGCGTACTCTAGCATTTCGCCGATGTTCACGACAAACGCGCCAGGGACGGGGGGCGCGTCGATCCAGACCGGGGGCGCGTCCTTCTGGGCGAGCTCGACCTGGAGCCCGCTACTTCCCGGTTCGATCCAGAGGAGGGTCACACACCCTGCGTCCTTGTGCGCGCCGACGCCCTGGTCCGACTGGTCCCTCTCGATGCCCGGATAGCGCACGATTTTGAGCAGGTAGAACGGATCCCCGAACGACTTGTCAAAGTACCCCGGGTCCTCGCCGAGCGCCTCGGCCCATGCCTGGAGCAGCCTCCTGGCTGCTGCTTCGAGTTTTGCGATCCACTCGTCGACGACGGGGCGGAGCTCGGGCAACTCCCGGGGCCACTGGTTGGGCCCGCGCAGGCGGTCCAGGGGCGTGTGCTGCCCCCACTCGGCCTGGGGCAGGGCCGGGTCTTCGCGCGCAATGTCGATTTGCTCGCGCCAGTCGACTTTGCCCCGCGTGCGCTCGCCGCCCACGCGCGTGAACCCCCGGAAATGCGGCGAGTTTACCATTTCGATCGCCGCCTTGTCTGCTTCGGGGAGCGCAAAGAGCGCGCGCGCGGCTGAGAGCATGCGTGATTCCAGATCGGGAGTCACACCCGTGCCGCGCAGATAGAAGAAGCCGAGCGAGTGCGTCGCGGCACGCAGCGCGGCGCGGAAGGCGGCCGCGGAGGCGGGGCCGCCGTCCAGGTCGGTCAGGTCGAGGATCGGGAGGGTGGACGTGATTGTCATCGTGGGCTGAAAACACGACGGCGCCGGCGACACGTATGGGTTGTGCAGTTTTATCAGTTTGCAGAATGCATGCTCGCGCATTGCTTAAGAGCCTTTGTTGCCGCCCACTCGCTGGTCGATACGAGCTGGACGCCGGTGGCGAAGGTGTTGGCCGACATGACGTGATTGTCGGTAATGTCCGTCGACCTTGGCGCCAATCCATTGGCGTGCGTACGCGAGGCCGACGAGGCGACTGATTTGTCAAACTCGCAAACTCGCAAAACGCGCAGGTGGACCTGCAGCATGCATAGTAGCATGCACAACCTCGCCTTTGCTGGCGGGCGCATGACCTGCGTTGCAGTGGGCAAGCGGGATTCAAGGTCGCTCTGCAGTGGGCCAGCGGCATTCAAGGTAGCTCCGCAGCTGCGCGGTGGTGTCAAAGGCATGTGGCCGCAAAAGCGGCGGCCAGTGCCAAAGCGGTTCCAGTGCACAGCATGTTCTGAGGCGCTCGCTAAACAGTTGCATATGGCATTACCTACAAATCTACAAATACCTCTCACCCAGCAAGCTAGGTCTGGCCCCACGCGTACAAAATTCTTAGTCTTTCCTAACACATCCTCACACACCCAACGCTTCCCCGTCCGGCGGCCCACAGGGGGTGTCGCCGAAGAAGCAAAGTCTCCCCAATCCTGGCCTGAGAGTGTCAACGTCTTGCAGCAACCTGCATTCCGCGGCCTGACAGACTCACCTTTAGACTTACTCGTTTTCTGTTCTTTTCTTGGATCGTTTCGCCCCCCTGTCCCTTTTTTGGTGGTCTTTTCACGTCTGGCGGTCCCATTCTGACATCGTTTCCATTCTAGAAGAGCTTGGCAACGGTCGCTTCAAGCTCGGCGGCAGCCTCGCCGACCTGGCCACGCAGCCAGCCCTCTGCCTTGTCGACAATCATCTCCCACGCCTCCTTGTCGTTGGCGAGCTTGTTCTTAAAGTATGCGATCGCGCACACTGTCGCGAGAATGTCGTTCTTGGCGGGGTGCGCGGCCACAGCATCCGGCAGCGTAATGCAAGATGCCGCCGACCACGTAAGGCCGAGGACAGCTTCGAGCGTGGGGTTCCACGACCAGCTACCAACAAACGTCTGCAGCGATGTGAGGTCATTCAGAGCATCGCCAGTGGCACGGTTGGCGGGAGCGGAAGGCTCAAACGCGGCGCTCTCGAGGGCGTAGGCTCGGGTAAACAATGCTAAATCCTCCGTGCTCTCGTCGGAATCGTCCATTGCGAAGCCCACGTCCATGCTACCGTCTGCCCCGCCGCCCAAGGGAGTTGCGAACTCGTCGTTAACACCTCCAAGGATTTCGCCCGAGTCGTCGCCGTATTGCGTTGACGAGTAGGCGGTCGCGCCCGGTTTAGCCCGTTTAGAACGAAGAGCGGGGAGTGCAGCAGAACCCATGGGAACCCTAGCAGGAGAACAAGCAGGTGCTGGCGGGGGTGGTGGTGCCAAGGCAGAACTCCTCATAGCATTGGCAGCGCTCCATACTTCCCTGGCAGGACTGGAGCTGCCCATGGACGTGCTCTTGCTCTTGAGAGGCCTAGGTGGGCTGCTCATTCCCATCGGCGCTGCCGACGTCGGGGGGGCCGCTCCGCCGAATCCTAGAGGCGAACTATACTGGTAGGTCGATCCAGAACCAAAAAACGATCCCATAGAACCAATGGTAGATCCAGAGGTGCGACGAGCACTACGAGCACCCATGCCGACACCCAAGGACCTCTTCCTCTGAAAAAGTCAGCCATTGCGGCTCCCTTCACACCCATCATCTTACATGATAGAGATGGCCATGACTGCCCTTGTCCCGATAGTCACGTACCTGTTCAGCGCGAGGCATGGGAGAAGTCGCCTTAGGCTTTGCCTCGATCGTGGCCTCATCGCCGTCTTCCTTGACAGCGATAAACGAGCACCACTTGCCGGAAACCTGGTACTTTTCACCGAGTCGGACTGCCTCGCGCTCGACCATGTCCGAGAAGCGGCCTTCGTACTTTGTCTTGAGGAGCTTGCCGTCGGCGTCCTTTGCAAAGGAGAGCCAGCCACGGCCCTCTTCAAGCTCCTTGACCTCCTTGCGCGCCGCGAGCTGGTGGATAGTAGACGACGTGTCCTCAAGAATAGTGACGGGGATCTCGAGCTCGAGGTCACCGTAGGAAGACGTGCCCTTGAGGACAACCGACTTTGGCGTCAGGTCGGGAGTTTCGTCGGACAGCATAACGTAGACTGTCGTGCGGTTGAATGGGAACAGCGGGGGGATGTTGAACGGCGCCTGGATGTAGCGCGGGACGGTGACAGAGGGTAGATGGGCAAACTTGTCCTCGACCTTGTTGTCGTTGTCGGGCTTGGCATCGTCCTTGTCGGTGTCGCGGTTGAACAAGGAGATGATTTTCTTGGTTGGCGACTTTCTGCCCTTGGGCTCCTTGGTCTCCGACCCCGTCTTGGCGGCGTATGCGGGCGGTGCCGTGTCCTTGTCCTTGATGTCCATATCCGCAACTTTTTCGACCAGCTCAAAGTCGTGGTCCATGTCCGAGTCCTTTGTCGTGTCGTACTTGATCTCAAGCTTATAGTCGCTAATGTGCGGGAAGAGCGAGCCCTTGAGCATGCGAACCACTTTTTTGTTCATGTTTTCGTTGGAGGCAACGGTCTGCGAAAAGCCGTTACCGGCGCGGGCCACGCCTTCAATGAGCGAAGAGCTCGCACCATCGCCCACGCCCAGCGTGAACACGCGGATTGCGCCCTTGCTGTTGTCGACCTCTTTGTTGATCAGATCGAACAGCCGATCCTGGTCCCATATTTCGCCGTCGGTCAAGCAAAACACTTCGAGGTTCAGATCCGAGTATCGCTGCTTGAAGGTAGCCTTGAATGGCTCGTACATTTCCGTACCACCAAAGTTGGCGGCAAACGTCTCGACGTGGGCGACGGCCTCGTTGAGCGACTCCTGGCTGTACGTCTTGGAGCGCTCCCAGAGGAACGAAAACGAGCTGCCGAAGCTGCAAATGTTGAACTTTACGCCCACAGGGAGCGACTTGAGAAAGATCAAGAGGGCAGCCTTGAGCTCGGGGATCGTGCTGCCCATGCTCCCGCTGCGGTCGCAGATGAAGACAATCTCGGGCTTTTCAGCGGGCAGCGAAAACTTGGGGACCAGTGTGGTCATGAGCGCTCGCTGGTGTGGAATGGTCGGGTGCGTCTCGAGTACAGCTGAGGGCTCTCCAAGGTTGGTGGCAACCACCTGGATAACAAAGTCGGCTTCGAGGTGGCCCTGCGGCACGGACAGCGTCGCCGAGGCTTTGCGCAGCGAGGGGTCGGCATTGGGGGCAGTCGAAGTAGTGCCGATGGTGACCGACAGCGGGTGGGTGGGTGACTGGACCGACTTGATTGCCGAGCCCTCGGGCATCTCTACGTCAACGGACATCTCCATGCCCTCCTCCTTGATGGCGTGGTGCGCGTCCGACTGGAGACTCATGGCTGAGCCGTAGCGCGGGGCAATCTTGGTGGGGATGGTGAAGCGGACACCGTCGACCTCGGCGTCATGCTTTAGCTCGCCCAGGTACGTGATCTCGACGTTGACAGTCCCCTTAGCCGGGACGTTGCCGAGGGTGGTGGTGAAGACGTCGGCGGCCTCGAGAGACTGTTCAAAGAGGCCAGCAACCTCGCCACGGTCGACAGCCTCCTTGAAGATTTGCTTGGCCCGCTGCCGCTCGCGGACGACGCCCTTGATGACACGTGACCCGATGGTACATGTAAAGCCTACGACCGAGACGCCATCGTACAGAGGGAAGACGTAACGGAGTTCGTCGAGGGGCTTGTCCAGCGGGTTGACAAAGGTCTGAGTGAGGGTGGTGCGGGAGGTGGTGGCGAGAATGGTGGTGTGGGCCCCCACTTTGACGCGGCGGAGGTAGCGTGGCTCGCCCTGGAGGATGACGCAGCACCCTGCGTAGACCGTGGTGTGGTGAGGGTGGTAGTAGGAGTGGTGGTACATTGTGGCTTTGAGCTGGGATGAACTGGGATGAGGATGGACAAGTGGTCGAAGTTGGCGAGTGACAGTTATATAGTGGGGGTGGTGAGTGAGGGGGTGAGAAAGAGAGGAAAAGGACGGGGACGAGTGGCAAAGGGCGGCTATTTAACTGGTACAATCGGGGGAGTGAGTCAACCCAGCCAACCAATTGCTGCCAAGAGGAAGTGCATGCACGGATCCAGATCAGCAGAGCGAGGCAGTGCAGTACAAGGGTACAACGCGGGGGGTCGAGGCCTCAGCTATGCATGCACGGATCCTCTTCGGCGCCGTTGGCAACGGCGAGCGTAGCGAGCAGTCTACCGATCGTACCGAAGCATGTATGGGTGCAGGAGCAGGCAGGCAGGCATATGCAGGCATACAGGTGTGACCGGTGGGTGTGTACCACAGAGTTTGTGTGTACCTGGTTGTACCTAGTTGTACCTGGGTGGCAAAATGGCAAACGGGGTTGCCCGGATCCGAAACAATCGACCTTTTGTGGAATGTGATTGGTTCTCAAACCGACCGCAGGGGTCCAGGCGAGGAATGTGAGGCAGCCAGCGTGCCGTCTTGGCAATCTCGGGGACCCCACATCTCCCTCGCGTGTTCACCACGTGGCACTTGTCTCAGTCCCCCGTCCGCATTCCGTTCGATTTGGAACATGCAACATGCAACACGCAGTTGACTTCTCCGACTAGGTAGACTCAACACCATTCTCACCTAACACTCGTCCTCACAGAAATGTCACGACCACCCCTCACCCGGCTGTACCACCCCAGTATCGGGAGTCTTCGCGTCCTGGCACCCGAGGGGATGCGCGCTTTGGGATTTACCCATTTGTCACCCGAAAACGAGGAATTGCCATGTTGGAGGTTGGTCCTTTCAACCTTCTCCTTTTTCTTTTGCTTACGTTGCCAGGGCCCCCGCTGCCCTTGCGTGCGACCAATGCAAGAAAAATAATCAAGACTGCATTGGAGAAGCTCTTAAAGATTTCGACTACTACGCGGGCCTTCATTGGCGCCGGTCCTGCAACAGCTGCAAGGCGGAGAATGGGGAGGAATTGACAGACGATGACATGCCAGATGATGACAAAGTGCACTGCACACAAGATCTGAGCTCGTGGATGCGGGCGGCAATGACAAGTGCCGGAGTAGCATGGGTTACGGAAGGGGAATGGCGGATTCCGAGGAAGGAGGCAAACGTGAGTAGCTACTTGGTGCGCCTGCCATTATCTTCTAGCCGCAGTCTAACTACGAGCATTTTTGTTACGACCCGGAGGCTGACGGTAACCAGTCTCATGGAGACGGGCGTGAAGGACATTCCACTCTGCCTTTGGAACGACATTCCACTCTCCCCTCGGATAAGCACTTGGAGGCCGAGGGTTCCGAAACCCGACGCCAACGCCATGCTCGGCGCGTCAGCAGCGACCGCATCAGCAGAGACAGCGTCCACGCCGTTAACTCAGCCTCTGAAGTGGACCAGCTGATGGAGTATGGCGGTCTCCACGAAAACGACGGAGATGATCCTTCCGACCTCGATACTAAGGATGCGTCCCCGTACGTGGCCGTACTCTCCGACCCGGACTCCGTCTCCGACCCCGTTCCCGACCCCGTTCCCCGCCTGTCAAGCCCGCCGCCCCCTCAAGTCATGTTCAGATCGGAGAATCCTGAGGTTGCGATGATGGTAGACGCACGGAGCGGCCTATGCCGTGCCACGACTAGAGTTGTCGTCCACCTCAAAGGCACGAAGGAAGACTTTGCCGTGGTCCTAGCCAGAGCTGCCGTCCGTCTCTGCAGTGCAACTCTAGGCGAAAGGGACGTGGATGTCCGACAACTTCAGCGCCAATGTCATCCGGAAAAGGAAACAATGTCGTCCAGAAAGGGAAACGCCGCTCGAGTGGAGCTCGATAGACTACAGAGAGAGCTCCGGTACCTCTGCAACATGGCATCGTCGGTTGTTGACAACCGCGCGGTAGATGACGACGACGAAGAAGCGCTAGCCGCCGTTGTTGACGCTGTTGTCCGTGTCAGTGCAATATACCTCGATACCGACGACCACGCCGTGGACAGGCTGCGACAGCAAGGCGCATCCCTAGGAATACGCAGTATTCACCGGTCGAGGAAGGGGAAGGAAGTGGAGGACTCCGGGAAGGGGAAGGAAGTGGAGGACTGCGGGAAGAGGAAGGGAGTGGAGGGCCGGTTTGGGTATCAGGACGTCGACGTGGCGTCGTCCCCTTCTAAATCCTTCCGTAACAACTGGGAGGGCGGTACCTGTAGCCGCATCGACAAGGTTGTTGCCGCCGCGGATGGCGTGGTCGCGGACGACGCGACCGATGCGACCGATGCGACGACCAGCGTCGTCGCGGACGACCTGACCACTGAGGACATCGGGGTCCCTTCGATCGACCCGGACGATCTCCCCACCCAAGTCGTCGGGGACGCTCCGACCGACGGAAACAGCCGCTCCCCTTCGATCAACGAGGACGATACGACCACCGGGTTCATTGGGCGCCCTCCAACCCATGTCGACGACTACGTCTTGGAAGGGGACTCTATGATCTACCTCGTCTCCGACGATGACTTGGAGGAAGAACACCACGACGCGGCCTCGCTCGAAGACGCCACAGACGGCAGCGACTCAGTGGACGTGAACTGGGTTTTTACCATGGAGGGTCTGCAAGCCGCCCACGTGGCACTTGTCAAACAAGGCCGGTACACGAGCACCATGAACGGTATGCGTTTTCGGCTGAAACGCGCCGCGCGTGATGCAGGCGTTCAACTGGAATATCTCCTATGGATCATCCTAGAAACGTACCCCGACGTGATGCGTCGAATGAAGATCTCCGTGCTGGCCCCCAATCCCCCGCGCGACCAAGACCCCGGGCGCGAAAGGCTCACGCAAGCGGGGCTCAACGAGGCGAAACGGACGATTTTCAACAAGAATGGCCTGTCCCATTACGCTGGTAGTGTACGGGAGCGGCTCCAGTTCTTTGCCAAACAGGCTGGCATTGCCTACCAGTACCTTTTTGCCATTGTCCTGCGCGAGCACAGGAATGTGCTGTCGGATCTTCTCGATGCGGAGGGCCCTCCCGCGCAGTCTACACTGGCCTCTCCAAAGCGCGTTGCGGAAGGTGGCGGGAGTAGCGAGAGTGAAAGGGGGCAAGCAGGAGGCAAGGGGCGAGCAGAAGGCAGGGGGCGAGTAGAAGGCAGGGGGCGAGCAGAAGGCAGGGGGCGAGCAGAAGGCAGGGGGCGAGCAGAAGGCAGCAAACGTCGTCGCTTGCGGTAGAGCACGACAGATCCCATAACCCCAACCACGTTTTACGACACTCCACATTTCAAGTTCTGTACCATACCTCAAACAGCATTGTAGACTCCCACTTTGTTTTACAGCATGTGTAATTCTGTTGATATGTATATTCGGGGAACGGCAAGTATCCCCGTGCGTCCTCGCGCCACGACCACGAGATGGGCTGCACGGAGAGTCCAAGCGCACACAGTCGAAAGACATGCCGTAACAGGCGTTGTTGGATAAGGAAATAAAGAGACCGCCGCCGCTAGGCTCGCCTTGGACAATCTCGAGTGCCGACCACGCGCCGAACCGCGGGCGGTATCAAGCTATCCTTGCAGCTTGGAGGGGCCCGGAGTGTACCAGCCACAGCCAACATGTGTCACAAAACGTCTGTTTGCATCCCCACTACATTTCAGAAGGGGTACTGCATCTCGCGCACCTCCTCGCCCTTTTCATCCAGCACGACACGCCCCTCTGCCACGTCTTCGGCGTGCGCCTTGTCGAGGAATGCGAGCAGGGGGTCAAAATAGCGCTGCGACGAGTTGTACTCGTGTACCGTGTCCGGCCATGCCTTTTGGGTCAGCATCTTCGGTGTCGGTGCATTTGTTCCTTTTGCGTTGTCGCATGAAACGCGCGTACAACCGGGCGGCGAACCTGCCCTTGGTTGTGGGCTTTCCAGCAGCTGTGGTGCCTTCCAACAGCTGCGGGCCTTCCAACAGATGTTTGTGCCTTCCGACATCTGTGTGCCTTCTGACATGACGGAGATAGCGGCATTCACACTCCCCTCTCCAACATGATCGACTCACTCGCAGCTGTGACGCCATGCGGCCTGCCACACCGGGCTCCTTTGCGATTGCGAGGATCGGGGTGAGGTACGTCCTGGGTCCATCAGTACACATATACAGTGTTTCGCTCAGGTGACCGCTGAGGGATACTGCAACTAATCCTCGCCCAACGACCATCTCAGTGATACCACACTGCCCCAACGCCCAGAACTGTACTTACCGGAAGGAAAAGTACAGCGCGCCCGTCCTCGGCAGGCGCCGCAGCGTCTGTCGCTCGGTGCGGAAGTAGATGTCGTCGGCGCTGGACGTTAGCAACCACTTGGCATTGGGCCAGACTCACCTCTGCTGGGCGGCGGCGTCGGCGTTCCAGTCCGGGTTCACCTTGGCCATGTCCTTGCGACTAACGTTAGCCACGGGTAACCGCGGGAGTGGTGGAGTTACAGTGAACCGGACAGGGTACTCACGTTGCACCGAATACGAGCGTGTCGCTGCGCTGGAATGTGAACTGGGCATTAGCGACGGGTGTGGTTCGCGTCTTGACAAACGTCGGTGGCGTCGATAACCGCATGGCCGCACGGACCCCAGCTGGTCTAGTTCCTATTCGCAGTACTCCGTACCCCGTATCCGCTGACACAAACAGCGGATCCGCTAGATACACTACTCATTCTGCTTCTCTCCCCACCTACGACACCACAGACTCACATTGTTCCGCTGCACAGGCTTCTCCACGCGCATGTTGCGAAAGTACTTTTCCATGCTCTTGCGGAGCACGTCGCGCCACCCCGGTACCTCGACCGAGCCGTTGGTGTGAATCTCATGCATTGTGCATCCCAGCTTGTCGCGGAAGCGCCAGTGGCCTGGGGTGAGTATTGACTCTTGGATGACCACCATTCCCTTCGACGGTTCATGACTGGGATCAAATTCGTAGCCTCACCGTCACGCCAGTATCCAACGCGGTGCGTCACGCGTCCCATCATCGCACTTCCCGCCTTTTAAACTCACCCTGAGCCGCAATGTGGCCAGCTTGGAAGATGTACTCGCCCGCCTCGTTCTCTGTGAGGACAATGAGATCCTCAGCCGTGAGTTCTACTGTCAGCCACGAGGAATTCGAGCCCCCTCGTCAGCCGCCTCGTCTCCGAACTCAACTCCGCGTCCATACACAGGACCACCAAACCCGACTGCTCTCATTCCACAGCTCCAATACTCACGTCCAGCGACCTCCATAGGATTCCACTCTGGCCCCTTTTCACGCTCAATCGCATCAAAGTCCCACACCTCGCCCGTGACGAGGTTCCTCACGGCCTTTACTGCGCCATCACGGGGAGCGCTAAACGAGTCGCCCCACGTCCGCTCGTCCTTGGGGTCATAGGTCCGCCGCTCGACGGTGAACAAGCGCGGGTAACGAGCCGCAAGGAACGACGCCGTCTCGCATAGCGCCTCGAGCGCCGCGGCGTGGTAGCCGGGGAGGGTGTCGGTGACCTCGTACGGGTGCGAGCGGGTGCGTTCGGCGCGGTGTGCTTGGAAGGCCGGGTAGCTGGCGTCAGTGTGGGGACGAGAATGGGGTGGGTGGGGTGGGTGCCTGAGTGGCTGCTCGAGGTGGGATGCTGTCGAGCGCGTGACTCATAGGCAGAGATGCTTCTCATGGGTTACGCGGGCATCACTCAGAAGTCACACAACATAGAGAAGCAAAGGTTGTCAGGAGGACAGGGAGCGGGTGAGATACAGAGCGCGCAAGTAGACACCTCGCAACGGTCGCTTGCCACCACCCATGCAGCCACCTGGTTGACGCTCCGGCCCCTCGCTAGTTGCAACATCGCGCCTACTCACTCCTCATCGAGCTGGAACCATTCGTCCCACGGCATGCTTCGGATCCCCATGTGGATGGGGAACTTGTTCCATCGGACTGGACGGTAAGGAATAGCCTTGGTCTCTGTCAGGTCTTCCGGGGAGAGCGGGAGTGGCGTGATCGTGGTCAACGGGAGGGGTGGTGGTGGCGCGAACGCCGGGGCTGGGGTGGTAGTTCCATTGGATGTGTTGGACACGTTGGATGCCGGGGAGGAGGAGGATTGGGCAGTACCGGCCCCCTTGCCCCGCGAGAGGAAGAGGCGGACGAGGAAGGCTGCTGCGAGTGTGACGAGGGCGAGTGCGATGGGGAGCATGGGTTGCGGTCGAGAGTGGAGCGCAAGGTACGTGATAGTTGGTGCCTCAGGTGTTGCCGATACCGAGGACAGGGGTCCAGTGTGGAGAGTATGAGATAGGAGGTGATAAGAGAAGAGAGATGGGGAGGTGGATGGTGACGCCAAGAGACAATGAGACAGCGAGCAGTGAGCACCGAGTCGAGAACAAGGGCATCGCGTTCAGCCGCGTGGTCGGAAACTACATCTGACCACGTCAACTCGATTCGGGACAGAGCCGAAGCATACCGACGGCCATTGTAAGGGAAGTCGGGATGTGGGAGGAATGAGTCGCGGCGCGTCATGCAGAGGTGTCCCAGTTGCCCGTGTTGTTGCCCGTATCGTGTTGTTGGCCGCAGGCCGCAGGGCAGGGCATGGAAACAGCCACATGCACCTGGCATTCATTTTGCCACTGATCGGCGCGTGGGGCCCAGACCCATCCTGAACGGCGATCGCCGATGGGAGCTAGGCGCCAATTACCCGGGTATTTAACCGGTTCCAGTAGTTGTCGTGTGGCGATTGCCTTCATTCGTGGCATTCGTGCGCTACGCTCTCCCGTTGCAGTGCGTTCATGACTTGATAGATAAGTGCTCTAAGATCGTCCAGATCATTCACTATCTGTACAGACGCTCCCCCCTTTTTCGTTTTCGTACGCCACAAACCAGCTCTGCTTCACACGATCCCGTCTTCTCCTGGCCTCGGCTCGTCCAGCAGCTGCCCCGCTCTCGATATGTCAGGGATTCTCACTCATTACCAGCTGACAGTCTCCATCGTATACTGCTCGTCGCCAATGAGCTGGCGGTATTCTTCGTGCGTGAGAAACGTGATGTTGCCGATGGCGGCCTTGGCGAGGGCCTGCGTCCAGCCCGGGTGACACTCAAGAGACCCGTCACGCCACTCCTCAGCCATTGAGCTGGCTGTTTCGACGATAGCGTCCAGGTAGTGTTCACTTGACGCGAAGGTGTCGGAGACGCCAAGAAGTACAGGGTGGAGCGTGAGTGCGCCGACGATGGTGACGGTGCGATGGCAGTCGTAAATAATCGTCTGAAACAGGTGGTCTAGCCACCCAAGCTTAAGGTTGTCCCAGTAGTTGTGCCAAAACCCCCACGGCAAGGAGATGAAGTCTGAAAAGATGACAACGAGGTGCGGCACAGCTGAGTTGACACAAGGAGCGGTAGGCCGCCGTTCGAGCACGGTGGTCGGCGGGGATTCCAACCGCTCAAAGCCGAGGTTGAAGTAGTACTTGTCGAAAGCGACATGCAGAACAGCCCTGGCCACGTTCGGGATGTTGAGGGACGCTTGGACGGGGCGGTTGCGGTAAGCCCATTCAAATTTGATCACGGTGTGGACACCGCCCTCTATAACAGGGGTAGGAAGGAACTCTTCGACACGGAGGACTGGGATGTCGCAGTCTCTGCAGCGACGTAGGGTGGTGAGGGCCTTGGTGACCATATCGGTGGCGTCTTGGGAGAGGTCGGAGCACTCGTCGTAGGCCATGTCACACCGAGCCTGGAGGTCGATCACCTTTGCCTTGAATATGGCACGCAGGCATGCGGTATTGTACTCCTCGACAGAAACGTTGCCATAGCCGCCGCGCTCATCCTCCTGCATCGCGCACATTGCCGGGTTGGGGAAGACCGAAAAAAGGTCCACAATTCCGGTTTGAGGACAAGGACGGGCCATATCCCAATACGTATCAACCTCGACGGTGATGGGCTTCTTCCAAAAGTGCTCGTTATCCGTCAGGGTGTGGAGCGACTTGCACGTTTGCCGCAGTGCCAGGCTGGTGCTGCGGTCGGTAAACTTGACGACGAGCTCGACGATGTGTGGGAAAGCCGAGTAGTCGAGGAGACCGTAGCCAGCCTCAGGGTCTGCCCTGTGAGTCTTGGCTCTGCATTAGTTTAGCTGGCACATACCTTGTTCGTTGCGAATGTGGGGTTGGGGTGGGTTCGCCATGGTCGCTCCTTCGCCGGGGGAGGTGAATCGGGTGGCGAGAAAGGGAGCAATGGCGAGAGTGGACGTGACGAAAAGGAGGTGGTGGTGAGGTAAAGAGGAGAATGAAGAAGAGGCAAGAGGATGAAAGATGATGAGTGAGACGATTGGCAACAACAGGAAGGTCGTTGTAGGTTGACGTGGACTAGTCTGTGCATGTGTGGCGTCCCAGGCAAGTTTTGATCCCGCGAAAGATCGATACCCTCTCCGTTGGCATGTTGCCCCGCTGCTCAATACCCTCCGACAGAACTGCCATGCACAGCGTTCACAATTGGCCATTGAGGTGTGTGGTGTTTGGGTGTCTATCACGGGTCGTCGTGCAGGTTGCCGGGTCAACTTCCGGTTACAGTCGCCGAATGTGGCCGCCACTCTGGCTGAGGATGGCTGCCACGTTGACATATTCATGCCGCACAGATGACGATTCGTTTCCTGCTCGACAAAGTAGGGTGTAGTGCATGAGAATACATGAGAATGCGTGATTACACAGGGGTAAAGTACAACTGTCCTCAACGTCGCGCTTTAAAGCTCGATGGAGGCAAAGGCGGCATAGTCCGACAAGAAGAAATCGCGTTCTGCAAAGTGGCGGTCCGCTGCGGAAACTAGCGCCTTGCAAGTCTGCCGAATCGCCCGCCAGGGAGGTATTGGGGTCGGCGCACTTGAGAACGAGCTCGACAATGTGTGGGTACGCGTTATAGTCGAGAAGACCGTATCCATCCTCGCAATCTGTATTTGTTAGTGTCAACTGTCAGAGCAAACACTTACTCGTCTCGCAGTCATACTGCCTGGGACCGACGAGGGCGCGGTATTCGTCACGAGTGAGGAACTTGAGGTTACGAACGGCAACCTTTGCGGCTGCTGGCGTCCAGCTGGTGATCCTTGGCAATGCCGGGTCGTTAGAACCGTTGGCGAGCTGGTCGGCCCACTTATCCGCCTTGCGGCACCCAATCGCGATGAGTGCACTCTTGAAGCGTTCTGCTCCCGAGAGACCGTTGTGGTGCAACCCAGGAAAGTCGCGTTCGATGGGGTGTGCGTCTACCAAGATGACGCTGTGGTGGCAATGCCGAATGACCTCATTCACAAAGTCACCAACCACCCGGAGCAACGTTGTCCAACGAGAGCTATTGAAGGCAGCGGGGCAATAGCTCTTGAGGAAAACCACAATTTGGGGAGGCGAGACGTCGTGGCGGTCGGGATCAGGACATAAAACCTGCTTCGGGGCAGGCCAGTGGGCCCTGTAGCCACTGGGATCGTAGTGGACAATCAGGACGATTTTCCTAACATTCCGCCCCGTTACAGAAGCATGAGCCCAACCGTCGTCGCCCGAGTTCGTGCCCGAGGGGATGACCACAGTATCGATGTCGGCCAGTGTGAGAGCCGTTGAGGGCGACTGGGGGACTTTGAGCTCGATGCGCAGAAGAGGGATATTGCGAAGGGTCCAGCCTTTGATGAAGCGGCTGGCCTGGACAATGACACGCTCAGGGTTGTCGACCAAGTTGGAAGGGGAAGTGCTGCGGAGGGTACCACGGAAGACAAACTCGGACGCCCCTGCCATGATCTGCAACCGTGCCCCGAACATCCCGTCCTGGCCGACATCGTGCCCCACGTAAAGTGAGGCAGCGGCAAGGTCGCGCAAGTGGTATAGCGCCGGGTCTATGTGCCGGTCGGGGTGAATGTCGACAATGCCATAGCCCTCCCTCACGTGTGTCCCTGAGCGGTAACGACGGACTGCGTAGCCGAACTGGACGATGACCTTGTGCGTTTCAAAGTAACCCTTTGACACCTCGTTAAGCGACTTGCATGTTATGCGCAAAGCGAGGCGTGTGTTGTGGTCGGCGTAGCAGACGACAGCGTGGGCGATGCAAGGGTACGCCCTGGGATCGAGGAGGCTCGTGGACAGCCTGTCAAGGAGTGGCACGCGTGGTACGACCCCTGTCTTGTTAGCCCTCCCCACTGGTGTGGGAGTCTCAAGGTTACTGCAGGGCACTTACTGTGCCCCTCACGTCGGCGAGTGGATTTTTTCCCCATGGCTAGTGCGGATGGAAAGGCAGTTCAAGAGCAACAGTGATGGGGGAGGAGCGATGGTGATAAAGACAGAAGAAGGGAGAGGGGGTGGGGTCCAAGCATCTCTTGCTTCTCGTCGTGCCATCGTTCTGATACCGTTGTTGCGCCCCTGGAGTGCCGGTGACAACGTCAGGGTGTGCGCCCTCCACGACTACCTAACTCCTGTGAAACGCGGAGGGGTTTGGCTTCGTTGCGGGTACAGTTGACTTGCTGTTTGGAAACGGCATGCGTCGTATCTTGAACAACCAGCCAACAAAATATGTACAATGCTTCGTGGGATAACCGAAATCAATCTCTTCATGTGCTGGAATGGAAAAGCCGCAGTTTGATGCTATGGGCTCTCACAAACTCAAGCACGCGACGAGTTGTCATATGCGGCAGGCGCTTCCCACGTCAATTACGCCGTCGCAGTCACACCGACCGTAGAGACCTTTGTATCCATGCCCACTCTAATGCCACCCGAATTCACTTCGGTCCATGTCCCACACCAGTTCTACTAATACACGTATGAGAAGGACTGCTCCTCTCCTGGATCACATGTTTCAACGAGAAACCCCCCCTCTCCAACCAGCACAATATATTCGTCGCGGGTGTAGAACACCATCCCCCGGATCGCCTCCCGTGCACGCGCCTTGGTCCAATCGGGATGGAAATGTCCGTCGCTCCATTGTTCCACCTTGCCGCAAGCCCAGTTAATGAATGAACGTTTGAAGTCCTCGTCCGAGAGCGGATGGCCGGTATCGAGCCCGATCAGGCACCGTGGGATGTGCAAGGCGTCTACGACGCTGAAACGCACATGGCAGTTGCGAATGACCTGCTCGATGCAGTGGTCGAGCCAGGGATGGGGTAGTTGTACCCCCATGTAGGAATTGAAGATGACAACGAGTTCGGGGACGGGGTCCTCGATGTTCCAACGGATATGAAGCCGGCCAGGGGTGAAAGCATCTGAAGCAGGTACTGGTGATCCGCCATCCAAGTAGGGAATGTTGATCACGACCTTGGAGACCTTCTCTGTGTCGATGAAGGGGAAGGATACGGTATCATGATATTCGGATGCCCAGATAACGATTCTGTGCGTACCCCGAACAGTACCAGACAGCGGGGTTTTTACGGCCAAGCGGAGTGTTGGTATGTCGCGGCCAATGGAGTCTCGTACGAAGTCCACCACTGGTCCCAAGATGTGCGGCCGCATGTGGAAGCTAATCTCGTAATCGTCGACAATATCGACGACCCGCGTCCGGCTCATCGTCTGCAGTATAAACGTGAACTCTTCGGTGGTCAGATTGTGCGGGTTGCCGAGCTTGTAGAGCGAAGGGTGGAGGTGGCAGCGACGGTCTATCCACAGGCGGTGAATGACCTCTACGGCACTCTCTCCGAGGGGGGCTTCCCACCCACGATTGTAACGGTATAGGCGGACAACCACATGCTCTCGCCCAATGTACGCGTCCGCCTGGGAGCAGAGGGACTTGCATGTCTGGCGGATTGCAAGACGCGTATTGTGGTCGCTAAATTTAATGATGGCGTCCATAATGTGTGGATAGGCAGAGGGGTCGATTAGGGTGTACTCAGGCTCGCAGTCTGCAGGTGTTAGTCACCGCTGTCAAGCTAGGGGATACTTACTCGTCTCGAGGTCATACTGCTCGGCACCAACGAGTTGGCGGTACTGGTCACCGGTGAGGAATTTGATACTTCTAATCGCGGCTTTTGCTCCTGCTTGGGTCCAGGGGGTGTTGCCAGGGAAGGTCCCGTCCTCCCACCTCTCTGCTATGCGGCATGCGTCCTCGATGACGGCGGTGTGGGCGTTCTGGTACGATAAATAGCGGCCTCCCAACCCCAGGAGACTTGGATCGATATTGTCGGCATCCACAAAGATGACGCTTTGTAGATGGCTGGCAATGATTCCGCTGAACATGTCGCGAAGCCAGCCTAGCTCCCCACGACACCACTCGATGACCTTGCCGCTGACGGGTGTCCGCATTGATGAATACTTCTTGAAGATGATAACAAGGTTTGGAGGAAGACTGTCTTGGCTGACATGAAACCGAGACGGTGCTGGCCACTCGGCTGGAGTGTCCATGTGGAGGCACGTGCCGCTCGGATGGAAGTGAACAACAAGAACGATTTTGGCGACGTTTTGGGTGCAGATAGCAGCGTTACGCCAGCCATCACTGCAGAGCCACGTTCCCGATGCGATAACTGCGGTCCGAATATTGCCCAGAAAGATGAATTTTGTAGGGGGTAGTGTAACGTCGATATAAAGGTAGGGGATGTCGTGTGCAATCCAGGCTCGTACAAACGCAATGGCCTGTTGCAGAATAAATTGGGACGTAACGACAAACTTGGCGGTGGTGTGGTTCAGGAGACTGCCGCGGAAAATGAATGCGGGTGCGTCGGCCATTGTGCGCAAACGAAACCCAAGCATGGCCCAATCCGGCACGTCCACTCGGAAATGCGGTGAGGCGGCCTGCTTGTCACGCCAGTTGTACAGCGCAGGGATTCGATGCTTGTCGCTGTATACGTCGACCATGCCAAAGTTTTCGAGATGATCTGCATACGGGCGGACCCCAAACTTGACAACCGCTCGAGCCTTTTTGAAGTGGGGATCGACCACGGCCTGGAGCGACCTGCACGTTTGACGGAGGGCGAGGCGGGTGTTGTGGTCCGAATGGCTGACAACGGCGTCAACGATAAGAGGGTACGTGGAAGGGTCGAGGAAGCCGTCGCTGTTGTCTAGAGGGTCATGGACTGCCTCGAAGCCTGTTTCGTCAGTCTGGGCAGAAGAACCCCAGGTAGTTGCAAGACACGTACGGTGACCCTCCGTAACAGCAGGGCTTGTCATGGGTGGAGCGCGTGTGATAAAAGTGGGGCAGCAAGTAGAAGTGATGTAGCGATGAGAGGAAAGAAGATTTGAGTAATGAGGAGGATGTGAAGAGAAAGGAAGGTCGAGTTTGGTCGAGGGAAAGTGTGTCGTGTGGCAATGAATGCCTGCACGGCGCACATGCCTCGTCCACGCCGTTTTGATGCCGCTGTTGTGCCCATCATGCTGATCACACTCACAGTACTCACACAGAGCACAGGATGGTACCTCTGCTCCTCCTGCAAGCACATTCACGAGGTGCACAGTTGCCTAGGTTCCTGTGTACCGCCTCCGAGTACCAGGGGCTATGGCAGAGCAACCGTGTTGGTTGACTTGGTGATGAGCCCCGTCCGGGTGCGGTTGTTGCCAGTAGGCAGCATGCGACTGGTATGTAGCGCTAAGACTCTACGCAACGTACCACTCCCCAAACAATTCACATCGTATGCGAAAAAGTAAATTCTACCTTCATACTGCGTTTGCCGAGCTCCGATCTGTTTCTACATATCTCCATTTGCTCTCCATGCCCCCTTCCATCAGGGGTCTGACTTGCTCCTTGCTCCTCGGAATGGCGGACCTCCTCACTTCGCCTCCAGGTCGTACTGCTCGACACCCACGGCCTGGCGATATTCGTCGCCAGTGTAGAACTTGATGTTGCGAATGGCCGTTTTGGCGATTTCGCGCGTCCAGTTGTGTTTGGTGGTGTCGTCCAGGTCGCTCCAGCAGCGGTCGACCATGCAACATGCCGTCTCAACGATGGCATCCTTGTAGTTGTCGCCCGAGAGCTCTTGGTCGTCGAATCCGAGCATGCCAGGAGGGATCTCCAGTGCATCCACAAAGGTAACTTCGTAACAGTTGCGAATGATCTCTTGGACAAGGTCGTGAAGCCAACCGAGGGGTACGCCGGGCCAGAGATTAACGGGGGGAGCAGGCGCGACCCTCGACCAATGAAAAACCGTGAAGACAATGGCAAACTTGGGCGGAGTGTCTTGGGGAAGTGACTTGAAGTGGACGGGGCCCGGCCAAGGAGTCCCGAGCTCCAGTCCACTCGGACTGTACAGGATCGTGAGAACAACTTTGGCCACGTTCTCGATGCGGACCAAAGCTTCAGGCCAACCATAATCGTCCATGAGCGTTGTGGTAGAGATCACTAGCGTCTGGATATCGTGAAAGAGCATGGTAGTCGGTGGCCGACAATAGCGGATACGAAGAAGCGGGATGCTCCGACCAATGTTGCGACGTCCGAAGTTCGTGAGCTCCTCCAAGGTGTTCGGGGTGCCATCGGACATGTGTTGGTAACTGAAGAAATCTCGGGAGAGCATAAACCCAGATGCCCTTGCCATGGCTTTCAGGCGAGCCTCACATAGCTCGGACTGAGTCATGTCGTACCCCGCAGGAAGTGAAGCAGCGTCAAGGTCGCGCAGAGTGTAAAGAGTGGGGATGCGGTGCTTGACGAGACGCCGATTGGGGAGTACATGCTTAATGCTATCTTCAGGGCCGCTGCCCGGCTCCCGGCTTCCAATCACAAGCATGGCCTGCTCGCCCTCCGGGAACAGAGCATCCGTTACGTTGCGAAGGGACTTGCACGTCTGGCGAAGGGCGAGGCGCGTGTTGTGGTCCGCGAATTTGGCAATGGCGTCGATCAGGTGAGGGTATGCCGAGTAGTCGAGTAGGCCATGGCCTATCCCGGGAGGGTTGGGCTCCGAGTCTATGCGGTTAGTCTATGGGATCTATGGTTCGATGTTGTGATGAGTTACATACCGTTCTTGGGGTGCGTGCAAAGGAAGGACGACATGTTTTGAAGCGAGTTGAGGAAGACGATAGCTATGGATGGGAGAGTGGAGCAAACGTTGGTGAACGCGCCGAGATTGAGGAAAGCGTAGAGTGGGGGAGAATAGAAGAATGGGTAGCAGGGGAATGAATGAAAGGAAAGGAGATGGTGCGGAGTAGGAAGAGTGGAGAAGAGAGTGAGATTGAGAGAGATGACAAAAGAAATCGAGATGTGATGGGAAAACAAAAGGAAGGGGCCCCGTATCCCGTATGCCCTATGGTATGCCACGTCGGTACATGGGATATACTGCCTGCCGTTGTGTGTCCAGAGGCTCATCACCGGATCGTACGCGCCCGTCTTCTTGTTGCTTCCGCACAGCACCGATCGTTGTCAATTTCGTTCTCACCACCGCTTTTCGTGCTTTGGTTGCCCAATCTTCAAGGCAGTTTGTCTCATTGAGCATGCCTGAAACGTGGCGGCGGTTGCTGTTCACGTTGCTGGTGGCATGTGGCGCATGTGGCGGCAGGTCGGGGCGGTCAACCCTGACCCAACTTTGACTTTGCACTCTTCTTCACGCAAACTCGTTCACCACCTCGTTGCTACAACAAATGTGAGATGGGTATGATGTTCCCCATACGACACTGGATATGTCTCTGAACGAGACACAGAGTCAAAGACCCAACAGACTCGATATTCATGTCCATCTTGCCGTCTCACAGGCACTTGACCTTCTTTATAGACAATCACCATTCCACAGACGACGATACTCTCTCCTCCGCAAGTGTTCCCATCCGAAACTACACAACTGGCACACTCCCAATCACCTCGAGCGCAAACCGCTCCGCGCCGACATGCTGGCGGTACTCGTCGTGGGAGAAAAACTTGATTTTGCGAATGGCGGCCGTTGCCAGTGCTTGCGAAGTGGCGTCCAGAGACTCGTCCATTTCCGCGCACGTCAATTCAATCACCAAGTTCTTGTATACATCGGCCTCGGGGGCAGGGAAGGCGCCGACGAAAATGGTCGTTGGGGGGTAAAAGCCCCGGAAGAGCCACAGCATAAAGTGGCGGAGCGAGCGGAGGGCAGCCTCCGGCCAGTGGCTGGTGGTTGTCGGCGCCATGGACCAAGATTGATCCTGGAAGATGACGACGAGGTCAGGATACGCCTCTCCGACGCCGAGCTCGAGCGGGGGAGGGGTGAGGAGCACGCGTGTCAGGTCGGAGAACTTGTCCACGCGTGAGACGATGTTGAGAACGACGCGCGAAACATTGACCGTGCGGATGGACATGTACTTGAAGGTATCGTAGAGGGGCCAGGCTTGCAGGACCAGCGAGTGCACACCGCGCACCGTCCCAGTGGCGTCAATCGGCGTCGGGGTATCAACGCGCAGGACTCGGATGTCGCCGCTGTTCCTCGTCCGCATCAACTCCACGACACGCGTCATGACCTCCTCCCTCTCCGACTCATCTTTACCGACCTGGCGCGTGAGAGGGCCGGCCAGGCGCAACACTGGCGCTCGCCCATACACACCGAGGGCGTGCACCCCAAACTTGGGCTTTGGCTTTGGGCCCAGGGAATCCGCGACCACGCTCCCGATGCAGGCTTCGGCGCTCGCGTCTCCTTGGACAGACTTGTTGTCGGGATCGAGCCGGACTAAGACAACTCGCTGCTTCCCCAGGCGCATTTCTGCCCAGTCTCGCACGGACTTGCACGTTTGGCGCAGGAGAAGGTGCGTGTTGTCGTCGCAGAGTTCGACAATCATGGTGAAGATGTGCGGAAACGCAGTGTAGTCGAACACGCGTCCCGCCCGATCTGTATCGTTAGCCTTGGCCAAGTCATACTGCAAAGTTCGTACCAATAATGGGTGCCATTATTGGTACTACGACTCGAGAGGAAGTATCGGGGGCAGACTGCCGTGTTAGTCCTGCTCTAGAAGGAGATGCTTACAGTCACGTCCGGGGCGGCGTGGTTCCACGTAGGTGGCGTTGCACGTAGGGCCGTGGAGAAGAAGTGGTGGAGGGAGGTTAAGAGAGCAAATGTAAGGCTGACGAGAAGAACGATGAGAGCATAAGGAACCGCCAGGAACGGCCGGAACCGCGGCAAAGGTGCAGATGGTGTGTACATGGCGGCTACGTTGGGTTTGCTACCGTCCTCCACGTTGTGCACGTCATGAGTGGTGTGATCCACGGCCTTGTGCATGGCAAGCACGCTCCATGCGCCGCTGGTGCAGTGCTGCCGTGGTCGGATACGTGTGGGTCGCTGCATGATCGCCCAGGCTGGAATGACGGAGCAAAGCTGAAGTTTGTGGCACTGGCGAAGGACGGTCTCCCAGCCGACAGTGCCTGAAAGAGACATCACCAGTCACATGACCCTCACCTCACATTGACAAGTGGATGTGATACTTTGGATTGCATCGCGCTCGTGCACTGTCGTCTACAACCCTTCTACTCATGGCTCTATCCTTATGCTAGGCCCTTGCATTATGCTTGATGTTCTTACTCCTACGCGCCCACCTTGGCGCCCACCTTGCTCCCACCGAGATACGCGGCGACAGTCTGGATCTCCTCGCTGGCAGGTAGCGCAGCGAAGGAGTCCCAGTCGTCGGTCGTGTCGACGTGTGTGCGTCCCAGCGCACGACGCAGGCGATCCACCGGGTCGGGGGACGCCTCGCCCTCCATAGCCAGCGCCGCGCGAGCCACCTCGCTTGGCGCGCATGTCCGAAGATTCGAAATGTCCTTTTGCAGTTCCTGCGTGATTGGCATCTATGGTGTCAGTGCATGCAGAAGATTGGAGCGCTCACTTCTGACCCAGGGGTCGTCACCTCCTCGAGCATGGCAAAAAGCACGACCTCGAGCGTCGTCCTTGGCATCGCATGGGCATCGCGCCAGGCTACAGTCAGCGCTGCCTTCAGGAACATAAACGAGGCACACTCACCAACAACCTTCTTGGCGGATGAATAAATTCCCTCGGCGTTGACTGCTGCTCGTCAGTGCCGATCTCGCGCTCCAACTCACAGGTAGGGTCCTGCAGAACCGCCTTGGCCACTTCCGCCCACACGCGCGTGATCGCCACATTTAATGTTGCCGTACGGATACGCTCGGGGAGCCCGGCCAGCGAGTCGTCGAGCGTAGACAGCGGTCCCATCGGATTCTTCGGGCTAGGCGACGGAGGTGCAATCGGCGATTTGCCGTTGGGTGTGCCGTTGAGTGCGCCATTCGCCTTTTTGGCGGCAAGAATCGAGGTTGACATGCCATGTGCGGTCTTGTACGCCGACTTGACAATGGCCTCCAAGAGGATCTCCTCGAGACGGTTGACAGCCGAAAGGCGACTCTCAATCTTGTGTCGCATTTCCGGCTGCGGTAACTGTCCAACGCTGGCAGACATGCCAGACGCAAACGAGTGCACCGATGCGGCAGCGCACCACAGCTCTTGGACGGGAACCTTTTGCAGGCCGCGACCAGTGCGTGGGACGAGGGCGTGTTGGAACTCGTTGCCAACGGTCTCGAGCACAGAGTGCCATTTGCGTGCAGTGTAGTGGATACACAGCTGGGCGAGGAGGCTGCCGGACGCTTGTGCAGACGTAAAAGGCACGGCGTTTGCGCCCTCTCGAGCGAGCTTGGGCAGGAACGGCAGCTTTGAGGTGAGCACATTGTCGAGCTCGGGGTTGGCAGGAAAGTCGGGGAGAGGGCTAACGGAAGGAATCGGGGAAGGTGGAACGGGCGACAGTTTGCGAGGCTTGGAGATCGGCGTGCGAGGCGTTGTCGACGCTGACCGAACTTGAGCAGGTTCGGGAGTCAGTTCTTTGATGCCGTTCTTCGGGGTCATGGGCTCGGGCGTTGCCAGAGTCGTGATGCGCGTAGGTGGAGTCTTTGGAGGCTTTGGCAACGGGCGCTTTGCCGCCTTTACTGCGGCGGCCCTAGCAGCGGCCTCCTTTGCTGCTGCCTCCTTGGCTGCACGCTCTTCCGCTTCCTTTTCAGCCTTTATCCTCGCAGCCTCCTTTGCCTCTGCCTCGCGCCGAGCAGCCTCCTTTGCTTCCGCTTCGCGCCGAGCCGCCTCGCGAGCCTCGCGTTCGGCCTTGATAGCCTCGATAGCACGACGACGGTCAGAGAATCGGCGAGCAGCAGCCTGGACTCGGACAACGAATGCCGACTTGTCCTCGAGAAGCTTGTCCACCTTGGTGAGCACGTCGGCACGAAGGAACACCATAGTCTTGCCGAGTTGTACGCCGCGGCCGTCCGTTCCGGGGCCGGTGTCACCCACGGCCTCCTTGATGGTCTGCACCGATTGTCCCAGGTCGGTCGTACCGCTGACCACGGCATAGTGGACCGCAAAGCGCTCACGCGGCATGCGGAAGGGTCCAACGTCGCGAACAAATGCGCACACCTGCGGGATACCAGCCGCGTCCACCTGTGAGCCGATGCGTTCGGCCATAAACGTCCATGCCAGCGCCTTGTCGTTTGGCTTGAGACAATGGATGTAGCGCACGTCCGTCGAGGACAGGAGAGCACGCAGCTGGCTGAGCGAGTTACGGAACGACGAGGTGACGGTGGTAGTCGTCTTGGGTGCCGAGGCGCCGAGTTCGCAGACCAGAGGGTCGGTGCTTTGGGCGAGAACGTTCAGAATACCAGTGTCGACACGGTCAATGTTGGCCTCGAGGAAACCGTCCGTCGTGTACGTGACTGGCCCGGCATAGTGGCCGACGGAAAACTCGTGCTCGGGCGTGAGTGCCGTGTGAACAAGATGAGGCGACTTGATGCCGCGGACATTGCGCGCAAAGAGAGAGTCGGACCCGCCCACTGGTCGACGCGTCTCGTCGTCGAGGAGGCGCGCAATACCGCTGCGCGGGTCGGAGAGGACAGGAAGACATGTTGGGCGAGATGTGGGGCGGTCAAAGACAATGTCCTCTGCGGCCAACGTCTCGGCTTCGTGCTGGGGTTGTCAATTTTGGCCATGGCCGACGACACTCACGTCTAGCACGTGGCTGACAAAGTGCTGCTGGGTCTCCTCGTTGGTCCAGTTGATGAAGAATTGCTCGAGCTTGTTTGTGTCATAACTCTCAAACCCAAACTGGACATGTCAGTTGCGACACCGTGGACGTACTCACGATATCAAGAAGTGCGATGAAGGGCGTATTTTCGACTTGTCCGTTGCACGCAAGCGCCTTGTTCAGCTCGGCAACGAGCCACTGTGAGGGGTCAGTACTGCACAGGGGTTGTAACTCACGTCAAAGAGCCATGCGTAAAGCGATCGAGCAAGGCCGAGACGAGCATCGTTCTGCTGCTCCGCTGTACGAGGTAGAGACATGCTGCTCTGTCGCCCACCGCCTGGCTGGAAGGGACGCGTCTCGAGTGCCTTTTGCAACGCCGCAGCGTCGACACCAAGCTCTTGTGCCGCTAGACGGACTGTCTCGGCAGCCGATGCAGTCACACCACGTAATGGTGTGGGCGCGCGAGATGGCGTTTGCGCACGAGACGGGGTTGGCGCGCGCGAGGGGGTGCTTGGGCGCGACCCACGAGGTGGAGGAAGGGTGGGGCTCATCGGGCTGGAACGGGTCGCGTCGGCGACCATGATCTTGATGCCCCGGAGAATGGCAAACATCTGCTCGCGCGTATCGGCGCCGACGCCGAGCGCTTCGAGTGCGGCCACGACCTCTTCGAGCTTTTCGCGTTCATCAGGTTCGTCGAGATACTTGAGAATGTGGAATGTCGAGGGTGCCGTTACGCGTGCACGCTCAAGGAGAAAGGTGGAGATGAATGCGCCACACGCCGCCCCACTAGGAGAGAAATGGACCTGTGGTTAGACTAGTTGTGGGGGGGTGATGACGTACTTTGATGACTTTAGCGTAGCGGCTCGAGTTGTGGTTGCGGCCGGTCGCGGCGTTACCAAAGGCCTCGAGCACGATGCGCGCATCGGTCAACAATACTGGCAAGCGTTCGAGAGTGTCGCGTTCGGCCTCCGTCCACCCGCCACGCTGCGCGAGGTACTCGACGAGGTGGGAGCAAGATACTGTCTTGCCTGCGCCACTGTAAAAGTTAGTGTGGGAAATTCAGTTTGGACGGCACCACCCATCAAACTTTATGTGACGCACCTCTCGCCGGTGATGACAATGGTCTGGTTGCGACCCGCTTGGCCGTCCGTGGTCGACGACGTGGTAGCCGTGCCGCGGAGGGCCTGGTACGCCGCTTCACTGGACCCAAAGATGTGCGGGTCGCTACCATGCGGGGGAGCATTGTAGAATGAGTGCTGGGCAGCTGGGCTGTCTGCGGCGGGTTAGCTATGCAACACAAGCTGTGGCCGTCATTGTGACACAAGGTGGGGCAAACAACAAGGCAACGATGGTCTGTGTACGAGCAGCTGTGATGCGGCGATGCTACTTTGGTTTCGTTGGACTCACACAAATGGTCCACGTTCGCAAAGGGGTTCACCGCGAGGTACATGGCCCCGATGCGGGTGTAGACGAGCCTGGAAGCATAGCGCTTCTCGAGGGCGGCAGTGAGGCTCTCTGTGGGTGTGAGTGTGTAAACAGACTGGCGAGAGCAAGCATACCTCGTGTATGGTCGGTGAGTTTGTCGAGATCGTCGGGCGCGACGAACGCGTTTGGGGCGACCACAGGTGAGTCGGGCATGTCGGTGGACGACGAGATAGTTAGAAAGGTGGCGAATGGGTGCGGGGCATCGCTGTTAAATATGCGTAGAAGGAGCGAACGTGTAGAGGGGCGGAAGCTAGCTTGACGCGGCGCGAGGCAGCAAGCGAAGAGGGGTTGACGCGATGGAGGCGTGAATGTGTGATTGAAGTTGGTGGGGAAGGGGGACAATGGAGTTCAAGGTGTGCAGTCGTCAACAAATGCGCTTCTCCCCTTGTTCTCGTGGCTCGTGGGTCACGTCCGGTACGTGCGGGGCGCGTGGGTCGTGCCGAGCGTTTAGGTCGTGCTGTGCGTGCTGTCGAAGGATCAGGGGCCTCCTCGGTGATCCGTGGTCGTCGGCGAGAGCAAGAACAATAACGATGCCGGCAACGGCGGGGTATGAGGGGACTGCTAGGCCGTCAAGGCGCGTGCGTGATGCTGTAGGGCGATGTCGGCTTCTGTGTGGGTTGTCGTTGTTGACTGGGTCGTTGTCAATGGTGTTGAACGTGACGGGAATGGACGACCGAGTGCCGACGGTTCGAGGGATGGTGTTCGGTTCACGTGCGACGACAAGCAAGTGCGCAAGTGGACAAGAGGCGCGCCCAGCCGAGACACGCTCCAGCCCCGAAACACGAATTAGTTCCGTCAATTCGGCCCAAAAGTCAAAATCAGGCGTGAGAACCACGCAGAGCCCACGTGTGAGAGTGTTGCGGAACCAAACAATATTTCTCCGCGTGTTTTTCCGAGAATAGAACAAGTTTGCAGCTTCGGTAGGCACGGCGTCCCACATCCCGCATCGTCTTCTAGACCTCCCACAGCTGCACTGCCACAGCCCAGCAACTCGGAAGCTCGTGTTGACAGCATCCTCTCAACAATACTGACCGTTGCCGACTTGCGACATGCAAAAGCCGCGCATGCGGGAATGGTCACGCCACCCCCGCACCGCCCCGCTTGTCGTCCCACTGCCTGTCCAACCAGAGGGTCGGGTCGGACAGCCACAGCAAAATGTGCACGGTCCGTCAACAGTCTCGCGTCACTACCACTCTGAGGTCCCTTTATTTTCTGACCTCCTTTGCCCGGGCACTCTTTTGTTACTTGTTCACATTGTGTGTCTGTTTCTTGACTCTACTCACACTCGTCTCTCCCCCATCTCAAGTCTTCCCCAGGCACTTTACCTACGGCTTGCTCCAACACCAACGCCAGGCACCGCGCTCTTACGATGCCGTCCAAAACCACCGTCGACTCCGCCGCGACAGGCCGCACGCTCCAACGTGCAGGTTCTTTGGCGCGCCGCGTCTTGCGCTTCCAAGAGAATCTCAAGAACGAGCCCGTCTACCGCTTCACCGCCAACGATTATGTGCTCGGTATGTCTCCCTTGAACCATCTTCTTCGCAGGGGTCTGACTGATAGCAGCGGGGGATGGGACGCAGTCTACCAAGGCCAACGAGGAACACCTGGCCGACTTCTATGACAAGGAGAAGGGCCTCGAGGCTACGCAGACGGCTCCCGCACCACCCCGTCCTTCCCTCTCGCCGCGCGACGCTCGCACCGAACCAGTCCGTGTCCTCCCGCCAGGTACGTACAATCATTCTCACCGACGTTTGCAACTACTGACCAGTGTAGACACCCCTCCCCGCCAGTCGAGCCGTCAGCCCAACCCGTCCTGGACGTCCCGCGACGACAACATCACCTCTCCTCCCCCCAAGGGTGCGGAAATCCCTCCGCGGCCGCTCTCTCCGCGGCCGCCCTTGTGTATCGCCCCGACCCCCCCGCGAGGGATACCCAACCCACCCATTCCCACGCCCCTCTCGCCGCAGACGACGGTCCGCGAGAGGGCCTCACTTGCCAGCGAGGGACCTCGGCGCCCGCCGCCCAGTCCCTGGTGGCGGATGTGCTGCTGTTCGTCCGCTGGACACGAAGTCTAGGCCGGCTGCTGTGCGCCAGGACCCGGTGTCGGAGACTCCCGGCGCGTTGTTCGAAATGTTGGTATATAAATCGCCGGGTGCCCACGGCGCCACCAATTGCCCTCCTTTCCCTGTCCTTGTTGTTTTTATGCCATTTTACATTCCGTGTCTGTCTGCGGTTTGTGCCCGCATGCCATGCACGGTCCCCTGCCCATGGGGAGCCCCAGCACGGTCCCGCGGGCCACAATAGACTGGCCAGTCACATACCCGTTCCACCAACCTCTACCATGTCCGAGCACTGTCTTAGTACACAAATTTTACCAAGACGGCGAGGGCATGGTGTCACGACGACCCAACACGACTAACCCATGTCCTCACGTTCCTTGTTATCGACACGCCAGGGGCTGCCGTACCGGCTGCCATGCCGGCTTGTACCGCGTGACTGGAAAGTTCGTCGGACGAGTGTGCCTCACTAACAAGCTGCTTAACATCCATCTCAGCAGCCGCAGAGTCGCCTCGGTTTCCCTGCACCACACAGACGAACCTTTAAGTCAGGCTGTACTATCCCACCCCACATCCACCCAAACGGCGGCCGCTGTGTGGTTTCTGTCACGGACTCGAGTAACCGAGAGTGACAGCAGCCTTGGGCCCAGACTAAGGCTGAGTGGAGTACCATGGACTATCCCACATCAGCACGAGGTAGGCGGCCTAGGCGTATGCGTAGACCGTTAGACATTTCTCACACCGCTTACCACGTCCACCAACGCATGTTTCTGTGAACTGCGTTGCACAAGGGTGTGTTCTGCAATCGCCTACTGTCTGGGGGCTGGGACGGGGTGCTACGATGTGAGAACCTGAATAACAAACACCATGGTGGGCAAGGTGATAAGACGTGGTAGCTGGAGTCGACTGACGAGTCCGACTCGTTGACTGAATAGGGGAAAGCGGGGGTGGGTGCGGAGCTACCCACACCGCCCTCGCACAGGGGAAACACACTGTCACCTCCAGAGGCGACCAAGACGAGCCCCCGTACTCTCCGAGGGAGTCTGTCTCCTGGGAAGGCGTTGAGCGCCGAGCAGTGCTAATGCGATGCACTCACCCTGGCGTTATCAAAGCACGGCAAGCTACCGAGCTCAGAGTGCCCATGTGCAAAGAATGAGCCCCGCTGTGGGTATGTCCTCCGGCGGAAACTAACACTCTCACGTATTGAGCACTCAAACAATGGTCCCCTCCTTGGCAGTCGACCGCTCGAGAAGCGGACATCCACCAAGAACCCTGGAAGCTGGGGGCCGGTAAGGTACTGTGCTGCTTTGTGCCAAGGTTCCGCTTCCCACAGGAAGCTACGGCACGTCTCCTGGGGTGTGAGCCACAAAGCATGTGAGGGTGGATGTGTGTGCTGGCATTGATCATACCAGCCAACGCTGGGAGTGCCAAAGTGTGGCACCGTCGAAGAGCCCTGCCACCCGATGTCGGCCTACAGGGTTGTGACGGCCACTGTCGTCTGTGTTGGGGACATCCACTCGACCTGGGCCGCCGAATCTGTAGTCGCACCCTCTGCCTCCATCTCGACGTCGTCCTCAACCTCAACACAGCCCTAGGCATGTGCGGCGGCTGAGAAGGCAGTGGAGAACACGCGGTACCGCCGAGTGCCAATCTCCTCCCACGGGACACTCCCTGCCCTGTGCCCACAGCGCCGCATCACCCACAGGTTGCCCATCGGCGCTTTGCAGCTTGTCCCATGAAGGGGACGCTGTCCGTTGGTAGGCCAAGCATCGAGTGCGCTTCCAGGAACAAATACTAGTGTGGAAACATTTCACTGGCACCTTGAGACATGTATCAGCCGCTGTAGGTTGTGCCGAGTCTTTTATGGCGGTTCTGACTTCCTACAGAAGCTAACATAGCCCGACTCCGCCAGCAGACGGAGCCTGCAACACAAGAGTGTTTCATGCACACTATTCTGAACATTGAGGAATGCAAGATAATTGACTGTCGAACAGATTGCTTTGCTGCTCATCGGCTGGCATGGCTTTAAGTCTCATCGCTTGTTGCGTTTCAACATCGCAAACGCAGGAGGCATAGTGTCCACTGTGTTCTGCAGCAGTTTGGATAAAACGTTGGAGCAGGAACAATCTGCCCTACCCAGCCGCCGCTGTATGACCGTGCTGGTAGCTGTGTGCTATTGCAGTGATGTGAATTTACCATCGGTAAGGCTTGCAGGCGACGGAAAAGGGTGCTTTGACGGGGGCTTGGCTTTACCTGACTGGGGGTGGGCGGTCCAGGACGCCAACGGGCTGTGGGGTATATAAGAGCTCGCCGTCGCGACTGACCACTCCCATCCCCTCGCCCGCTCTCTAATCAAATCCCACTCTTGCACCTTGACCAACGCACCCGCTCAACCACCAACATGCTGTTCTCCCTCGTTCTTCTCCTCTGGGTTGCTCGTACGTTTCTCCCCGCGCCCCACTCCCAAGCTTGGCTGACGCCCCAGTCACGATGCCCACGGCTGCGTGCGCCCTCAACCACGCCGAGCACATGGAGAGTCTCGCCCTTGCCCTCCCGTTGATTTCGCGCCAGTCGACATCGTCGTACAACGTCACGCAGATTGTAGCTTCTCTTCCTGCCGAGTGCGCGCCGGCGTGCACGCCCACGTTCACCACGCTCGGATACTGCGAGGCGGGCGACGCTGACCGGTGCCGCCAGATTTGCGCTGTGAGTTCAGAAGTGCCCTCGTATGCCCAGCTTTACGCCAGGGCTGCACCCGGCTGGGAATGTGCCACACGTCTTAGCAACGCTCACACACAGCCCGCCAACATTACCGCGCTCGACGCCTGCTTTGACTGCTTCACGAAGGCCTTCCCGCTCGACGAGGACACGAAGGCCAAACTCGCGGCAAACATTGCTGCGCTCAAGGCTGGGTGCAGTGGGTCTGCCGCCAACGCCACGTCGCCAGCGCCGTCGGTAGAGCCGACCACAGGGGCTGACGATACGAACACAACCTCTGCTGCAAAGTAGGTTGAAAGGATTCGGCAGTATTACTGACACACTAGCACTCGCACGTGTGTGACCATCGTCGCCGTCGTCGCCGCGGCCCTACTCGGCACCGCTCTGGTTCTGTGATTGTACCGTAGTGAGAGGGTACAGTGATGCAACAAAACTGTCTTTGGGCTTCATTGCCCATGTTGGCTTCAGGCTGCACTCAGTGTGGAAAAGAGGCGTTCGTGGGGGGTATGTTGGTGCACAGTGCATTTGGTTGGAGGCAGCTGTCGCTCCTTGGATCAAACAACAGGCACCTCACCGAAACAAATGCCGGTGGGTGACAGTATGGTACCAGGACGTCTGCCGCACTTTCCCCCAACTCGAGACAATTGTTCTGTTATATCGACTGCGGGATTTACCTCGCTCTTTGCACTCCACATCGCTTCAGTGGCAGGTCAGCCAGCGTCTTAGTCCAGCATAAGCAGCGGAGGGCAAGACCGAAGTCTGAGCGCTCTGAAACACTTCAGGGACCAACGGCATCGGCGTCGAGACCGCTGCCCCATCGCGACTTTCAGCAATGTCCTATGGCTCAGTAGGTAGAGCATTCGACTGTTAATAGCAAAATTTCAACATCGAAAGGTCCACAGTTCAAGCCTGTGTGGGACAGCTTTTTGACCTGCGACAACGTGGTTTATCATCGTTGAATGAATAGACTTTCCAATGGGGAGTCGACGGTCGCGACGGATCAACAGCTCTCTTCATTGTCTCATCCCGCACGGTGCTGTCTGGGTACTGCATACTCCTGCTGGCAAGGACCCGCACCCCGGTCTGGCCTTCGGGAGGAGTTTACAATTGTCTGGGCAATCAAACATTGAGAGTTTCAACAATGATGAATCGGTGTCAACTCGCCATGGCACTCTACTAGTACTGTTCTCGGCGACGTCCATCCAATCGCGTCCAGCCAATGCTTGGGCGTTTTACGATAACCTGAGGGTGGCCGGGAATTGAGGCTGCCGAATTCCTGAACCGCGTCGTCAACGCCACCCGTCTGCATCTGTGGCTGCATGCCGGTTCCGTTACCTCCTTTGGCCCAGGCCTTCGCACACACCACACGCATTGCCGCAATGGTCATGAAGAACTATTTGCAGGCGGGCACAGACCACCTGTAACCACAACAGTCGAATCATGCCCGCTCACCTCGTCGACCCACTTCTATCCGTGTGCTTCTGAGTCTGTGCGTCGCCACCCACCAGACTGGTCAAGTATGGCTGTGTTTGTGGGAGATGGGATCTCTTCCCATCCTCACTCCTGCTTTAACCTACCCCCTCCATCCGTCAACTATCGTCACTCATTAAGACCCACTGTCGCTCACACGGCTCAGCATGCTATTCCCCATTGTGACCCTTCTCTCCGCCAGCGGTTAGTCTTTTCGTCTGCATCGAGGCGTACTATCTCCAGCCCAGGGTGCAATTTCTGATCCGCAGTTGCCATCGCTTCGCCTATGGTGGGCGCTCCCGCCCACGGTCTCCTCAGCTTCACCAAGCGCCAAACTGTGCCAAGCATCGCCGAGTCGGGTATTAGTGCCGCGTGCATCGACGTGTGCAAGCCGGGCTACGACCTGTATATGACCTGTTACCTCGAGAATACCTCGATATGTTTGGATCTTTGCAAGGTAGGTTGCAAGGGCGCGTGATGTCTGTATTGGGAAAAGTGGGAGGTAGGTGCCTGCCAGGGCCATACTGGCGCCCACAAGCGGTTTTGGCAAAGTGCTATGGAGGAACGCACGGCTGACTCGCAGCCCGACACCCTCACAAACGTCATTGCGCCCTGCGTCCAGTGCCAGCACGGTGAGACGAGCGACGTCGCCGAGCAAGCCATTATCGAAACCTCGTTTGAGACGAGCAAGCAGGAATGCGCCAACCTCCTTGCCTCTCTGAGTCCGGACCCCATGGCGGCGGTCAGTGCGGCCGACCCCGCTGCCGAGGCCAGTGCGACCGATGCTGCGAACGCAGGCGAGAGCGCAGGCGTCAGCAACGCGGCAGCGGAACCGGCTGTGTCGGGTGAAAGCGTAGCAGCCAGCCAGGTTGAGAGCGCCACCGCCACCGCCTCCACCACCCCCAACGCTTCGACCAAGCTCAGCACGGCACCGAGCGTCGCAGGTGCCTCCTCCTCCTCGGCCCCAACTACTTTATGAGTGCTACCTGGCCGACACTGAGGACTCCTGCTGACACCCGGCAGTGCCACGGCTGGTGCTGCTGCTGTCGGCGTGCCTTTCGTCGCCGTCCTGGTGGCGGCCGGTATCGCTCTCGCTCTTTAAGTCCCGTGAAAGGTTAACTATTGGTAGCGTGGTTGGAAAGTAACGTTATCTTACGCGTTTAGGCGTAATGGACGATGCAGCTTGGTTTTGCTTTGTTCTCGGGACAATGTGAGTGGGCGGAGTGAACGCCGTACCGAACATCTTGTGGCTCCGTGGCTCCCTACCTCTTCGCCATTGGCTCTTGGCCCACGCCTTGATCCTTGGGCGCCAGGTGGTCCTCACCATCAGGTTACACTCAAATCTGCTCTCATCCCTGGGCGGCCCGACATCGTACCTCGTACCTCGCAGAAGGTCGCGCCAGAAAGTTGATCGCGAGACTGCAAGTGTTGGCATGGATGAACCCCCAACGCTAGCTCAGAGGAGCAGAGCCAAGACGAAGGGTTAGCCATCAGTAGGCCCAACTTTTACATGACACATCATTCATCGCTATGCACAACATGGGGAGCGGGAACATACAATGACTCGCAGGGGACGGTTCATGGTTTCGACCAAAGTCTTCTTCTTCTTCTCGGCATCGTTCGGTTGGCGGTCGGCGGCAACCATCGGTAGGCCTGCGTCAACGCGTTGCTTGCGGGTGGACCCAGAGGGTGAAGTTGCAAGCGCCCTTGATTCTCGTCAACGTCCTTCTCACTCGCTGTCGCTGTCGACCGTAAGGTCAACGACGACACGCCTCGAGCCGCTTGCGGCACCAGGGACCGTCAGGTCGATGAGGGGGATGGTGCGGGCCTTCTTCATATTGCTGCGGGTTTCCTTGGCGGTCGTGCGGCGCTGTACGCCGCGCTTGCGCTTCACATCCGGCTTGATGTCGTCGACGACGGTGTCGTCGCTATCGGTTTCGGATTTGGGCTTATTGTCATCGTCGCTGTCGGCATCGGGCATGCGCACGGGGTTCGTATTCGGTATGATCTCTTGTGCCATCAGAAGGGCGCGGGTGCGATACTGTGTGTGAGGGACGTCCCATATGTGAGTACCAGCTCACCGAAATGCGGAACTCGTACTTTGGTGCGTCTTCGTGAGGCGCAACGCGATACGTCGGGCGGGGTGACCATTCGACATTCGATCCACCTCTGCCCACGTGAGTATGCTTGGACAAACAAGAGCAAGAAGGTGACTCACCCAATGTAAAACTGCTGCATTCCCTTCTTGATTTTCTCGTTCAGCGTGCTCGTCGGGGGCGAGGGAATGTGCGGCCTCGACAGGTTCCCAGTAGGTGCAGCGTTTCCCGCTTGAAGGGAGACAGTGATGACACCCAAAGATGCCAGCGCTTCGGCAGAAGGGAGAGGGCCATCCTCACTCATTTCCAGTTTGCAAAACTGGAGATGGCGATTGAAAACCTCGCCATTGTCGCTCTCCTGCGCGTCGTACCTCCGGCACGAAGAGATGCCGTTTCGAAGGTAAACAGAGCCACGAAGTTTCCGCCCGTCGACAGAATACGTGATGTCGGCATCGAATGACCGATAGGGGGGAGCTTGCGTGCATATGGCAAATTCCTAGTGCGGTAAGAAGACATGTCGCGCCTTGAACATGAGGGAAGGAGTTGTGCCGCGACAATTGCTTACCTGCTGGCTCTCGCATTCAATGAAGAAGGTCACCTTGCCATTACTGCCATCGTTCGGGGGCGTGTGTAGGACGACGTGTTCAGCTACCGAGAGTGAGCTAGGGTACATGGGATGCTTGGGCTGACGCACGCAAGCGGTTGCCTTGCTTGTCTTCGATGTACACCTGGGCATCAGTGGTGAGCAAGGCGAGATGTTGCTGTGCTCACCTCCCACCCGTTCCAGTATCCTTCCTCTATCTTCATGATTGACGAGATGCGATGATGAGGGCCGTTTTGGATGGTTGTTGAAGACAGACGAGGAAGAAGAGAAGAGAAAGAAGGTGGCAAAGGAGGGAAGAGGGAGGAGCTGCATGTTGCAGTGTGCGGATGGATGCGGGGTCTGGTGCATCAAGTGCGGGGAAGCGGAATCAAACTCACCAGATAGGGAAGATAGGCGACGAGGTGACGTAATGCAACACGTGACTCGCTTCTGACAAGATCGACAAAACGAAGCCTGTGCCCCACCACGTCACTTTTCAATAGTTGGACTGACATTGTTCATTCAGATCAGGATTATAGTATGGTTGTCTGTCTAGATCTGTCTAATACGGTCGTCTAGTGTCCCCTTCCAACATTGTCACACCAGGGGTCTACTGCACCAGCTTGCCAAAGCCAACAGCAAGGGGCTCGTACTGGAAGGCGAGGTACGCGCTGTGGAAGAGTGGGACGCCTAACGGTCAGTTTCTGGACCCAGCGCACGGTCAGAGCAGGTTGTGACTCACCGACGAGGGGGCGACGGCCTTCGATGATTGTGCCGTAGCACAGGCCCTCCTGGCCAGGCACCTTCCAACGACGGAGCGACGCGGGGTGAATATCGTACGTCTCGCCGCCAAACTTGAGGCCGATGACGGCCTTGGTGTCGCAAGGAATGGTGTAGGCGCCACCTTCACGGTTGGGCAGCATCGTCGGGCCAGAGGAGCCGGGGATGGCGGCGTAGAGGGGGGCGACAATGTCGGCGGGGAGGTAGATGTCGCGGACACCAGAGTCGACGAGGACGTTCATGTCAGGGATGCTGGGGTTGGAGTTGGAGTTGGCGTCCTTGTTGTCTTTGGCGCTGGAGTTGGGGTTGGAGTCGGGGCAGTTGGGTCCTCCAGAGAGCGGGATACCGTTGAGGCTAAGGCCGTCGAGCGCCCAGGGGCAGGGAGTAGAGGCAGGTGCGGAAGGTGCGACAGGTGGAGCAGGCGGGGCAGGTGCGCCAAAGACGTCCTTGCCGTTGACGGACACGCCCTCGAGCTTGAGGACCCAAGGTTGGTTGTCAACCACGGGGACCATGTGGAGGTCGCCAGTGAATCGGTTGTGGTTGACGCCGCTTTCGGTCAGTTGTGAAAAAAAAAATTGTTGGGAAGCAAAATCCGGAAGCGTCACGTACCCAAAAGTGATCTCGCCAACGTTGTCGAAACGGACCTGTTGGTGGGCGTCGTCGAGGAAGCCGGATACGCCATCGCCGTGGCGAGCAAGGTGCATACCAACGACCTTGTCAGTCCACTGGTTGTGAAGGCGGGCGAAAAGCGAGGTGTCGTCGGGGCCACCCTGGTGGCCAGTGGGGGCGAGGCCGAGGGTGCCGCTGACGCCTGGGTAGTCGGACATGCACATGGTACCAATGGTGCCAGACACTGTGGTTAGCAAAGGAAAAGCGGCGCATGCTCACGGAAGAGCTGGTCGGGCACAGTCTTGCCACCGATGGTGACAATCTCCGAGGCGTTGCGACCGCTGACGTTGCCGCCTCCGTAGTACATCTCCCTGCGACCGTGCTCCTGGTAGGTCGACGAGGCCTTGCCGTCGAAACGGTAGATGGTGCTCTCGCGGCAGACGTAACACTCGCTGTTATAGACGACGAGGTCGGACGAGCCAGTGTCGACCTGGAGGGGGAGAATCTGGGGAGGGGTACTGTGGGTCAGCGGTGGAACGGGGGGTGGTCGTCAGCTGCGTACGTACCCAATGGCGACGTCGACGGTGTAGACGCGGTCAAAACCAAAGTCGGTGGTAGTGACGGTGGAGCCGGCGCGCTCGGTGATGGGGAGGGTGATGGGCTCGACGTGGCGAACAGGCGCTGCCGCGACGGCGATGATGAGGAGGGAGATGGCGAAGAGCATGTCGAATCGATTGAAGGTCAAAAGACGGTGAGTGAGAGATGATGTTGTTGAAGGAAGAATTGTTGCGACGAGGGGGTTCTTATATCTACCGCCTGCAGCGCAGACGCTCATGCATGCAAAGTTTTCTTCCATGTGTCCAGACGCATTCTGCAAAGTTGTTGTTGTTGTTGGACGCATTGGGACAACAATCGTGAAGAAATGGTCGAATGCGGCGCGGGTGCGGTTGCAAAATACGCTAAAACGGCGCTAAATGTGAGTCAACCGTTGTTAACCGTGACAGTTGCGAAACCGCCAAGCACCTCAGCAGTTGTGAGAGTGGACTGGTGCTCGATGCACTGCATGTCCTCTTGCACGTACATGCGATGAAAGGGACGTAGACAAAGATACTCGGCATTGTGAAGTTGGGTGGCCAACACCCACGGCCACCACATCACCACGTCGTTCCCAAGGCCGAAATGGGACAAAGATCTGGCCTCCCTGGCCTCTGTGCCTGTTGTAAGCAATGCACGTACACTCAAAGGGCTGTCCTATTGCATGCATGTCGGACAACATTCTGGGCCGTGAAGAGCTGTTGCAGTCACGTCAGGGGTCTTGGCGTATCCGCTTTCGTGTCGAGACAAAGTGTCGCCAAGAGATGCTAGTCTGTCTATCTTTGGAGGTGCAGATGTCAAGTATTGCATCACACTCTAGTCCAACCGGCGGACGTGCAGGGGCATCTGCTGCAATCCCATCCCCTCGACTTCCGGAACCATCACAAGCCTGCATGTCAGTGATGGTGATACGCCCAGAATACCGTTACAGTCACGCGCCAAGAACAGGCTACTCACACCATCTTCTCCTTAATGTCCACGCCTGGAATCTCTGAGAACTCAAACGACCGAAGCAAGACAAAGAGCGCCGCTTTGAGCTCGAGGACTGCCAAGCGGAAGCCAAGGCAAATGCGCGGCCCGCCAAAGAAGGTCGTAATGTTGTGCCAGGTCGTGGGGATGGACGGACCAGCACCGCAGACCTTTGCGCTTTCCTCGCCATCCGACGTCATGAAGCGGTCAGGGTTAAACACTGTCGCATCCGGACCCCACAAGTCTGGCGAACAATTGACAGCGCGTGGTTCTGCAAGGTCAGCCAAGATTACAAGGGCTTGGGTTCTAGCGCTAGTGCTTACGGATGACGACGACTGTGCCCTTGGTCACAGCGATGCTATCCATCATCTTGCCGTCGCGGCCACGGACGGGCTTGGCAAGCGGCAGCATTGTGTCTTCGCATGCGGCTTCCCACTGTCCATTGGTAGGCGGGTTCACCCGGAGCGACTCGCGTACGAATGCCTCGAGGTACGGCAACGAGTTGAGCTGGACAGCGTCTGGTGTGGAAGTGGGAAGCGTCAGCAGCTCGGCGCGGAGCTTGTCTTGAATCGCTGGGTTGCGTGAGAGGGTATAGAGCATCCAGGAGAGCGACGTGGCAGTGCTTTCGTTTCCAGCAAACATCTGGTGGGTGAGCGAGGGTGGAGCTAGCTTGTTTGCACTCACCATGGTGGTAAGCTGGGCAACGACCTCCTCATCGGTGAGCCGCTGCTCAGGGCGCAGGTCCGCGGCAAGGTTGGACTGGACTGAGGCGTTAGCACGCGCCAGAACGTGCAAGGTCCTACTCACTGAGCAACGACAACAGGTCCTTGCCAATGTTATCGCCCTTGGACAGACCCGAGTTGAAGGCTTCAACCTCGGCCTTCTTCCTCTCGATGAGCCGCTAGCGGTGCGTCAGGACTGGGTGCATACGCGCTCGTATTGGACTTACCATACCAATGGGCCTTGCGATGGCTGCTGTCTCACGACACAAACGCATCATCTTGCCAGGCTGAGGTCCCAGTCAGTACATGCGCGCCCTCACGTCCTCCCAATACACTCACCAACTTGTCCAGGGCTGGAACCGCACACTGCAGAGCAAACCACGGGTCTGAACCTTCCATGCCTTCCGCGAGGTCCTTGAATGCGCCCGCAAGGGCGTCACTGTCCTGACCGTTCTGGATTGCGCCAAAGTTGTAGTCGAAGCCCACGCGACCGATGACATCGAGTGTGTAGGCTCTGTAGGTTAGTAGTCACCCCCTTCAACAATACTCACACTGTGAGAGGGTGCATATTGAGGTCACGGGCGTTGTTCGCACCGTTGTCCAGCATCTCGCCAATCTTGTCCGCGAGCTCGTTGGCAATGTCAAACACGATAGGAGTCATGCGGTTGATACCTTCCGCTCCGAACGCACGGCTCATGACCCTCCGCTGCCTGATGTACTCGTGCCGGTCGGCCGCAACGAGGCCCTTGCCGACGAGGTGGCCGATCATGGTGCTCATGAACGCAGGCTTCTCCCATACCTCGGGGTGCTTGTAAATGTGGGCGATGGCCTTGGGGTCGTAGGTGCTGATGTAGTGACCGCCTGCCATAAACCGTGAACGGAACGTGTGGCCGTACTGGTCAAAGTTGTTCGTGTGCCACGCGCCGGGTACGCCCTTTGTCTGCCCCTCGACATCGCCAATGAAGAAGCGGTAGAGAAAGTTGCCGGAGGGCTCGGGACCTGGAAGGTTCTTGAAGGGGAGGCGAGAGGGCGCGACGTAGTAGGTGTAGAGGAGGTGAGCGGCGACAAGGATCACGCTAATAACGAGTCCCAGGAGCCATTGTTGTTGGTGGGACAGCGAGAGCAAGGTTAACGTGGGCGGTGCGGTGAGGCTCCACAGGTCTTGGAGTTCGAAGCCCATCTTGCAGCGTCGAGAGAAGGGAGTGAAGAGAAGGAGGTAGAAACACGACTGCGTGAAGAGGGATGCGAGCAGCCTTTGACAAGACTACGGATTGACGCGTCGGACTGCAAAGTGGTTCGATGTTCAAAGCGCGTCGATGGGTCGATGACGGGTCGATGAGGGATCGACGGCTAGAACTCCCGACCCTTAAAGACCAACTGTAATCAAGTCGGCCGAAACCGCGTTATCAGATTGATTCAGCAGCCCTGTGACATATCAGCATCACCAACCCTTCCTTGCTAGGCCTTTGCTTGATGCTACTTTATGCCTCTCACCCACCAGAATGTTGCTGCATGCATAATTGGCCTCATACATACGTACATGCTCCCAGAGTTCACAACGTGCAGGAGACCATGAATGTGAAGTGGGGATAGAGTTCAAAAAACATCACACGCTTGCTTTTGCACAATTGCACATCACTCGCCACGTGCCGCACGATGGGTCAGATAGCCACGTGGATGGATGAAACCCGATCAAGCCGATGAGCCGGCCCCCTCTGCCATGCCATTTCGCGGAGGACGCCGCGACCGACCCACACCCCCACAATCGTTAAGACTCGCCACCTGCTCCATTCCTGCCACTCAGTGGTGAGAGGTGACGGAGATGCTGATCCTGATTGTGCCGGTCTAGTGACCATCAACGCGCTCAAGTTCGGTATGCTTTGCCATCTCAAGTCACCCCCACATTGCCCAAACAATAACCTGTAGACGGTTGGCGTTAGACCCAACCTGGGTAGACCTTGAGCGAATGCCGAAGTAGACAGCCAGAAAGGGGTAGACTTGCATGAGACAGGAAGTATCGAGCTACCTGGCCACTCTGTACGAAAAGTCTCTCTGACAGCCTCACGCCTGCCCATGCCAATGTCATTTGGGGTATCGGTTTCCAAGACAGCGATGACAACCCAACAATGGCTTAACCGAGATGTTCACGCTCCAAGCATGCCCTGCCGCCAACGCAGAATGTGCGTCCATGAATGAAACGCAACAAAGCATGGTAAGCACCCCGCGCACCTGACATTGGGCGACAACCACCATCGTGCTGGCCTGGCAGTACAGTGAGTGCAGCTCGCAATTGCTCCGTTTGCAGTAAACGTTCTCCGCAGTACCGCAGCCTTCATACCCCACGTTCGGGAGAAACACTGCACCGAGAATGGCAGGCTGTCTGGCAGAGGCCCACAGACGCGGCATCGCCTTTCGTCTTACCAGCCTGCTAGAATGATGACCTCGGTCTGGTGGCCCAGTGGTAAGCTGAAATCCACCGGCTAAACATTGGTCAAAGTGAGAAGATGCTGAGATAAGTAGGTCGGACATGCATATCGCGTCACTGCCGCTTACGCTTCGATGCATGTGAGCCACCCCTAGAGAGGTATGGTGGTCGTGTGCCGCCACTGGGCACTGGGGCTACGACCCTTTCGGACGTGACCGGGTGGGGTCCCCACCGAAACCGGTTAATTGCCCCCGAAGGCCGAGCCTAGCGCCGTTTGGACCCATTACCGGCGCACTCCACTCACCGTCTACGGCGTCGCTCAACACCGAACCCCATCATGCACGCGACTACATACAATCCGCATGCTTCACCTTGTTCTTCATTGCTGTTGACTCCCATTTCACTCAACGCTTGACCTGCACCATGGCACCACCCCCTAAGGACGGCACTGTCTTTGGCGATGTTCGCTCGGCCATTGACACGACGCGCCTCATCCCATATCTCGAGAAGAACGTCTCCGGTTTCAAGGGCCCGCTGACCATCAAGCAGTTCGGGGTGAGTACCCGGCGACAGCAGATAGGGGTAACAAGTGCTTACAGTGCAGTTTGGCCAAGTGAGTGTGGAACGCCAACCAAACTTTTGATAGGTTTGTCGAGACTGACCCAACGCCTAGTCCAACCCAACATACTTTCTGCAGACCCCGTCTAAAAACTATGTCCTCCGGCGTGCGCCCGTCGGCAAGCTCCTGTCCGCGACTGCCCACCGCGTTGACCGCGAATACATGATTCTGGAGCGCATCAATGCCTGGAACAGCCGCCTTGCAGCTGACAAGGCCGACCTTCGCGTTCCCGTCCCCAAGGTGTACTGCCTCTGCATGGACTCGTCGGTGGCCGATGCGCCGTTCTATATCATGGAGTACCTCCAGGGCCGCATCTTCACCGACGTGCAGATGCCCGATCTTCCCAAGGAGGAGAGGGAGGCCAAGTGAGTGAAACCGCCCCAAGGCTTCGACTACACTAATACAACCAGCTGGAAGGCTGCTGTCCACGCACTCACGCTCCTTGCCACGGTCCCCGTCGAGCAGCTCGAGCTGCCCGCTTCCTTTGCTCCCGACCCGTTCAAGAAGCCCTACTTTACCCGCCAGGTCAAGTCTATGGGCAAGGTCAGCGCTTCGCAGTCCAAGGCACCGGTCAAGGGAAACCCGGGAGGCGTTCTCGGCGACATGTGGGGTTCTGACAAGTTATGGCCGTACTACCAGCAGGGTGCTGAGAAGGTGGCCAAAGCGGACGAGGCGCATGGTGCGAGCGTCGTGCACGGCGACTACAAGCTGGACAACATGGTACGTGGTTGCTGTCGTGATGCACATGCCAGGTGCTCTTGCAACATGCATTCCAGCCCACCATGCTCACGCTGCAGGTCTTCCACCCTACCGAGGCACGTGTCATTGGTATCCTCGACTGGGAGCTGTGCACGGTCGGCTCACCGCTCGCTGACCTCGGCAACATGACCATTCCGTTCAACTACCGCCCCCTGAGCGAAAAGGACCGTCTGGCCCTCTCCAGCGTCGGCAGTGGGGCCTACCGCGGCTTCCATGGTCAGCCATCGTCTGTCACCGGTATCCCCACACGCGACGAGCTCGAGGCGTGGTGGGTCGAGGGCATGAACCGGGGCTACGCAGCACACGCCAAGGGCTCCAAGAATGCCGCCCCCGAACCGTGGGTCTTCCCAATCCCCAACCAGCCGTTTGTTCGCTCCTGGATGCTCTTCCGCCTCGGCATTATCCTCCAGGGTATCGCCGCGCGTGCCGCCCTCGGGCAAGCGTCGAGTGCCAGTGCCACGTCCGAACGCAGTGGGATGGACTTTTTCGCCATGCGCGCTTGGGACGCAAAGGAGGAGGGAGAACAGAGGGTGGCCAAGTTGTAAGGCATAGTGGCGTCTGATTAGATGTGCAGAGTAGAAGATGTGCAGAGTAGAAGATGTGCAGAGTGGAGTCCCAATATGAACGTGACGCTGATTGTTGACTCATCCACCTGACCAGTGCCAACTGACATTCCGAGTTCAAGCGTGGACTCCTCTGCAGGTTCTTTGACCAACACTTACGCTCCCCATAAAATGTGGTCGTGTAAGAAATTGTGATACTAAATGGCACCGGACTGGTTCCCAAAGCGAACCAAACAAGGGATAGGTAGGAATCAAAAGATAGCCGAAAGGGTCGTAGGCAAACAGAAGGGATCCCAGAGAGCCGCTAGGACTTTTACCGGTCTATACACCTGCAATCGGGCACTTCCGAAGATCTGCTGAAATGCTGCAGACCCCACGGCCCTCTCCGTTGCTCTGAAGGATAGTTGTCTCATCACTGCCTAGAACCCCTTCATTTATGCGAGGCTATCGCCTTGGAAGGAGTGGTTGTCGCCCCACACCTTCGTGTGGTTGTCGCGTCCATGTGATACGAGCTAGAGACCATCCAGTTGTCAATCTGAAACGTGGCATTGTGATGACCAGAACTTGGGGCTACAACTCTAAGTTGCTTTGGAACTCGATTTCCAAGATTTACTGCAAGCGTGCCACTTCGAACACCTCTCACTAGCAGCGAGGCTGCTAGTGAGGTCTCAAGCCGCACTCTTACGGGACCCACGCCGACTGTGGGGGTGCTCCTCATCCACGAGACGCGCGCCAAACTCTTCACCCGCACCCGTCTGGTAGGCGACCTTGGAACGTTCAAAGTGCGACGCATCGGCTTCCGGACCAACAATGATGCAGGTGATAGTGACGGCGAGGACGATGCCAATGAATACACCCTGGATGCGGGCATAGTCCGGGATGTCCGTTCCAGGAATCTTCACGCGCGACGCGACCGTCGCCTCGATTTGTCCACTGCCTGCGGACGCCATGTTGCCGAGCTGGTAGAAGAATCCGAGGAAAATGGCGCGGAATGCAGGCGGTGACACTTCGGACAGGTAGACCGGGACAACACCCCATGCCGATTGTACGCCCCACTGCATGAAGAAACCGCCAGCTGCAAGGCCCCCGAACGATTTCGGGAGAATCCAGAGCGGAATAAATGCGGCCGTCCAGAGAATCGAGAGGATGATGGCGAAACGACGCCCAAAGTACGATGAGAGACTGCCGCCGAGAATGCCACCTGCAACAGCACCACAGTTTGAGATGATGACGACCTTGTTGGCCTGTTGAGGGGACAGGCCCTTTGTGGTCTTGAGGTATGTCGGATACATGTCCTGTGAGCCATGTGCGAGGAAACAGAAGCCGGCCATTACGACGACGCACCAAACGCAACGAATCCCTAATGGTCAGCCACGTTGCTGAACTCTGTCCCCAAGTCACTCACAATTGATTCGCAGCATCGACATGGTTTCCCTCGCCATGTGCGCAGCCGCCTGTCCTTCGGTGACGCCTTCTTCCTTGGACTGCTGGCGTGCCTCAAGGAACAGCTTTGATTCCGGGAGGCAGAAGCGGACAATTGCACCCAAGAACGAGAACCCTGCACCAAACCAGTACAACGTGCGCCACGTGTGGGGCGAGTCTTGAGCAACGGTCAGGCCAATGACGGCGGCGAGGAGGTATCCCATGGCGTAGCCTTGTTGAACAAGGCCAGAAACAATACCTCGCGCTTCTACGGGTACGTTCTCAAGGGCACTGTGGAGTGTGAGTATTGTATTTCAATGAACTATGATCTCGACTCACGTTGCCACAGCCAAGGGCCATGTCCCACCCATGATAATGCCAAACGCCGCGCGGACGCCCAAGAACTGGTGGTACGTCTGCACAAAGCCCGATCCAAGCTCGAATGCCATGATGCACAACATGTTGACGCACAGAGTGTAACGGCGTCCATAGCGGTCACCCATGAAGCCGAAAAGGAGTGCGCCCACGACACGGCACAGTGTCGTGACAGTCAGAGCCCATGTCACGTCCTTCGCAGGTCGGTCGAAGTAGTGCTCGAGGTCGGTGACGGTAATGGGGACCGAAAAATAGTCGTACCTAATTTCGTTAGCAACCATTTCAAGGTCTCAAAACATACCCATCACACATCCAGCACAGCCATCCCGTAAAGAACGCGGCGTAACCCAGCAGTGACATACGCTGGAGAACCTTGAACGGGTTCTTGGGCATGTCCTCGTGACGGCGAATGTTGGTAGGCGTCGGAATCATGGCCATGAGAAAACTCTTGTCGCCACGGCCGCCGTGCCATGTGTCCAGCTGCCATTTGACGTTTCCCCAGAACCCTCGGTGCTGGTGCTCCTCATCGTGGTAGGGTTTGGCATGGCGGTCGTGGGTGTGTTCGTCGTGCGCTTGCTCGGCCTTGTCAATCGAGTGTCGGTTGGACATGATGGCGAACTTGGTGGTAGCAGCGGTAGTCGATTGTGAGATAATGAGGAGACGGATTTTCCACTATCAAGCCTTTGTACTCGACAGAGAAGAGCTGTAGGGAGCTGGGCATGTGAAGCCAGAAACGCTTGGAACGCTCGATATAAACAGGTCTGAAGCTCGGTATTCGGACAGCCTTGGCCGCAGAGAGCTCACTGCTCTTGGGGCAAGAGGCAGCGACTAAATAGAGGGTGGGAGCAGTGGAGGCTACCGCCCACGCAAAGACTGACCCGGACCGGAAATTGGTCGGAGGCACGGCGGATGGTGCAAGACTGCACAAAGCCATCAACAATGGCATGGTCCGTGGTAAACGAGGAGTTGGCCGAGGATCGGGAACAGCGGCAAGGGTCAGCCTGGCCGTTTGGCGCTAACGGTAATCTCGGTATGAATGCCCCTTGCACCCTGGAGCTGGGCATGACCTGTTTATCAGCCCCAAGCCGAAATCCGACCAGCTGTGTAAGCAGTTGGAGGACACGCGACCGGTGAGTTACACTAACATGCCCCATTATCTGCTGTTGACGAATGTCCATTTTTGGACTACGCGTCCCTGCCAAGGCCACATGCGAGCCTCACGTGCCGCCGGAGCCGCCAAACGGTTCCAGGGCCTCCACGGGGCAAGCCGGCCAAACCTTAACAAGCCGCGGCAAAGCGCCGGCCTCGATGTCGCGTGGGCGAGGCATGTCCTGGAATAAACGGCGGCGTTCTCCGTCTTTGGGATGATCATCGACCGCGGACTCCGCGGGCACCCATTGCCATTGTGTGAGCTGATGAACCTCGGCCAGCCCGGCTGAAGGCATGATGCTGTCGCGAGTATCAGTTCACGATCAGTGAACAGAGAGATAACTACGCCAGAGCAGTGTTGGAATTGTTGTGGCGGAGAGCCAGTGTGCTACTTCACTGCCATAATTTCGTGCTCCAGAGCGCATATATTGCTCGTAGCTTCGTCGACACTGTGCTACGTATTCAGCATGACGTGCCACTGGCGGTCGCCAGTCTCTCGCTCTCGTTGCGAACGCGGTTTCAACTGTATTGCGTGCGTGTTTTGGTCAAACGATGGATGGAGCTTGTAAGCTCATTCATGTGGTGATGTGTAGTACGATTGAGGATCGTGACCTCGAACTCCAACACATGTCGTCTGACCACGTATCAGTTGACAGATGTCGGGTCCCTTCTGGTCTATATCCTGGTAAGGTAACGCTTTACAGTCCAAGCCTACGCAATACTCTTTGTCGCCGTCTGAGTTCGGCTTACAAAACTGACGATGGAACATTGGCATCTGGGCATCGTTTCATCTGTTCATCTGTGAGGGCAGGCACGCACCCTGCCACCCTGTGCTGTCAAACACGTTGCTCCAGGGAGAAGTATCGTCGGTCCTCTCAATTTGTTCCTCGGGAGAGCTGCGTGTCTGCCTCACTCCCTGGAATGAAACGAGTCCATGCGTCTCTTGCGCTCAACGGTCACTTGGATGGCAACTTCTACCCCTTCGACATTCATAGCAGAAGCTCCAACACTCTGAGAGCCACCGATGTCTGGCGAGGAGGCACCGCCCGCCCATCGTCTGTGCCTTACGACACCCACGGCAAAAGCACCCCGTACAGGCGCGAACATCATCTCGTGACACAAGCTAGGCCTGCAGCAAGCAACTACCATCGACCGCGATCGCTTCACGACCGTTTCATGCATCACACTTCAGACTTTGATTGCTCGCTACGTGTTTGGTTTCTGTTTTAGGTTGTTTCGACGACTCGACTTCTGAGTTTCTGCCACAGTTTGCTATTTGGTAGAGAACGTTTAGCGATAGTATCCGGCCATTTGGTCGTCTTTGCACTGGTCGTCGTTTAGTGCGCCTGTTCGTCTCAGATTTTAGCAATCCACGTGACACATGGCCGAGGCCTGTGGTTCCGACTTACGGTCCTTGGCCATCAGGCCCTCGTTGAGCGGCGCAATATGTGTGCTCTGGATGATGCCCGGACGAGCCTCGCACGAGTTGCGGCGCGGACCTTTTGTCATGCGCACATGGTCGGGCGCAATGCCCATCGGCGGCGAGCCCGGGGGCACGGTCGGCATACTTGTTGTCTTGTGCTGGAACGGGTCAGCGAGTGTTTCCCACACTGTGAGGGAGGGGTCTCTGGCCCCTCCCCGGTCAGCACAGGTCAGCGTACCTCGGGCGACATGAGACCTTCGTTGAGCGGCGCCAGATGCGTCGACTCTATAAGACCCGGGCGAGCCTCGCACGAGTTACGGCGCGGGCCCTTGTTGGGGCGGATGTGTTCTTGGGGGATGCCCGACGGCGGCGAGCCAGCAAGCTTGCCTGTCAGTATCCATCGCTTTCGCCTGGTGGGCGTACGTTGTCCTTCATTGTTGCTCTTCTACATCGTCAGCCGTGTCCCACCATACCATAGCCCAAGGCGCTCACAAGTAGTGTACTGGTTGTGGGATTGAGTGAGAGGGGGAGTTGGTGGCGAGGTGGGAGTGGGACGTGGGTCCTTAAAGAGTTCCTTGTGCTCCATCGAGCAGACGGCGCAGTCATTTGCGGGGGTCATGGGATCATGGCGTCAGTTGAATCAGTTGGGGCACATGTGACGTTGCAGTGCGGGTCTGGATTTCTGAGCGCGGAGGAGCACAAGGTGCGAACTACATTCCTTCCACAAAGCTCGGTGGGGCTGGTGGTGGATATGAGAGATCCGCTTGCTTAGTGAGGAGATGTGCCTTCACTACATTCCGGAGATATGGCGGTCTGTTGTGGGCGTCGATGGTGTGGATGAGTTTAGATCACGATGACGAAGAGGCAACAAATGTCAGTCTAATTAACGCGTGTCAGCCTCGACACTAGCGGGCGCCCAGCGCACCCCAGCCGCTGGGGGGAAGGGGTCTGATAAATAAAACACCACCCCCTCTCCCTTTACACGTCATAATGTTCCAGTCAAAGGTCCGAGGTTCGATTCACGTCCGAGCAAAATACCCCTTGTGCTGAAATGCAAACTGTGGGTTCGAAAATCGTCCCAGACCGGCGACGATATGGATAATTGGCACCGCGGAATGACAGCTGAGGTTTTCCTGGCAAGCGAAATAGACTGTGAAACACATGGTGGCTGTCGAAGCCATGACCATCGCGGCCATTCTCCCCGCTCGCATGCCTGTACCGCTGCCACAACGTTTCAACCGACATCTGACCACCCTTGGATGTACCAACCGTGTCGGCGGGTCGGGCAACAGTCCCTGACCCTCATTAAAATGACTGCCGGTTCTGCTCGAGAACAATTGCACCTGCTACCCAGATGTTCATTCTGGGCCTTCGCTTTAGGACGCCACGTACAGCATTAAAAATTGGTCGAGGTGGTGATGGCAAGGCATTCTAGCAACCAATCTTGCAACACCTGCGCCCCGAACGATAGCACGCCCTCCACCCCTCACCACAATAATGGGCCCATGGTTTCACCGTCGGTGCACCCACACACCAGCCAGCTCCTTGACCAGTTTGAGGCTCGGGTGCCGGGGCTGGGTCGGGGACCGGGGACGCCGCTGCGAGAGTGGCAAAGTACGCAACGAAAGTGAGGCCGACCGCGAAACGCATCTGAAGGGTGAATATTGCTCGAGTTAAGTAAGCCCGACTCACTGTGGTAATAGGTTGATCACGAATGGGCAAAGAAGGATGGCAAGTTGTGTAATTGTCAAGTTGTGGGGCGACGATGTTTTGCTGGCAGGAGACTCGTTTGGCGCTTAAGAGCTATGCAAGGGTGGGCTTTTATATCGTTCACAACAGCTGGCAAGGCTGGGCTTGGAATCATACGCGCAGACCGATGCTTCTGGCTGTTGGAGGCAAGAACGCCGAGCAGTAAGGGGATGATGTCATTGCGCGATAAGATTATTGCGTTCCATCCAGTTGTCGCACACACCCCGTCCCTTGTACGCCCGTCGATGTGAATGTGACGATTCCATGTGACAATCAGAAGCTCTTGACTTGTCTTGGCATGAACCATGCTACTGGAGGCGAACACGAAGAGGGAACGAGTGGTGGGCGTAGACAAGGCAGAAAAGGGGCAGCGGCCGAAGTTGCCCGCCCACCTCCGTTCCTAACAATCGCCTTGGTTACCGAACGTGTGTGACGTTTCAGAGCGTAGCACGGTAGTGTATCCTCGTTTGGTCGCCGTAATGCCCGCGATAGCGTAAGCTGTCGCCCGGATATGAACGCCAAAATGAATACACGTTAACAGAACCTTTTTTAAAAGATGGAGGCACGGTATCAGGCAACCTGGAAGGAGTTGTAGTTCATGTGTTCGTGGACAACGGTAACCATGTGGGCGCAACCTTCTGCGCAGTCCCCAGAACCTTGACCACCGCAATGTTGGCGCCAACAGCGTGTAGACAGCGACCTCCACTGTAGGTGGCGGCTCAGACACCGCGTCGTGACACGGCAAGAAGACGATGTTCCTTGTCTGGATCAATACTGTTTAAAGTGTCAGTAGCTGAGGAGCGATGCCGAGTCACCACCGCCGAAGAAGAATGGTTGGTTAAAGAGGCGCTGTGCAGAATGCAATGAGCAGGCGACGATGAAGAGAGGGCAAGTCAACCTCGGACACTGCGACCGATGACCCATACATGAAGACACAAGCACTGACAAGGGTTCACCATCACCGACTTCAGGCGCAGAGCCTCTTCTCCTGTGGCAAAATACCGTCCAGCAGGTCCTTCCTGTCTCGCCTGAGGCTCGCAGCCGCGCTGCTCGCGCACCCGATTGCGCCGTCCATGCTTCCGCTCGACCCCTCAGTCTCGATATTCTGCCCGAACGCGTCTGAATTGTTGTGAAGTACGAGCAGAGCGCCTTCGCCTTCTGGTGGAGGAGCATAGAACCCCTGACCGGGGAAGAGGTCGGCTTTCCTCATGACCTTGGCCGGGTGTGTTTGCAGGGCTGTACGGATGGTTGCCACCGCATCTGGGTCCGCATAATCGTTGAACGCATAGATCTTGAGGCCAGGGAGCCGTTCAGGATTCGACCGCACAACGTGTCCGAGAGCTGTGGCGTAGATCCGGTTCAGGAGGGTTGCGTCGGCCAGGTACGCAAAGATGGCGGGTGGGTCGTATGTGTAGACGTAGCTCTGGGTCGCAGACTCGAGTGCGGTAAACTCGTTTGCAACCTGCTCACATGCTGAGCGGAAGAGGAGGTGGACAGCCACGACCTTGCCACATGGGAGGGAGACGTACACCGGTTGTCCGTCGTACGTGTTGGCCATCGCCCCGAGGACAGCAATGGCATGCGGTACGGTGATCGGCTCGACCCCGGATCGAGCGGGAAGGGATCCAACAAGATGGTAGATCATATGACGCCTGAGAGCCTCGTCGTATTCGCGTCGTAGGTGGTCCTCGAGTTTTGAAGCACGGTCGAGGATACGTTCATTCCATGGTGCCCCTTGTGTTGGGTGGTCGCGCAACGCGGCCAGCGAGAGCATGACCTCAGGCAGCTCAAAGTCGGGGTGTATGGCTGCACTAATGAGGACCATCCGTGCCTTCTGCCTGCCCCCCATGATGCCCCGAGACTTGAACGGCAGGATGCGGTGGTATCCCTTGTACGCGTAGTCGCCGTGCATGCGCGCCAGCACGATGGGCGTAACGTATGTGTGGGCACAGCCCTCCATGTTGGTAATTTGGTCTCCGAGCCTGTACTTGACTCCGAGCGCTGAATTCTTCTTGTTGCGCATGAGGTGCGCAATGAGTGTTGGAGGGATGAACGGCGACGCGGCAATGACAGGCGGCGCCGTTGGCAGCGAGGGGTTTGAGAGGTACGTCTCGCGCACGGGGTCGTTCGATTTGAGAGGTGTGTCGACGAGTTCGTCAGAGCGAGGAGCTCTTGAAAGCACCATGTTGAGGGTTTGAGGACGAGTGAGAATGAAGTGGAGAGAACCAAAGACAAGAGTTGCAGCGCAATGCGAGGAGTTGTGTCAGATCCCTTGTGTCCAAAGCTGTGTTCGATTGCAATGCGGGGACGTGTGTGGGGTAATTTGCTTCCGCAGAGCTGTTCCGGGTAGATAACGAGGTGTTTTCGGGCCGAGATATCCCCCGCATTTTCACCGTGCATCATACGGTCCGCCTGCCGCCCCAGTGTGCCGCACATGCGGCCCGCAGCTCGACACTCCTCCACACCACGCCAACAGTGCCATTGAAAGCGGGGCCCGACGGCGGGCACTCTCAGTCCCCTCCAGGCATACTGAAGAGGAAAATGTTGGAGAGCTCGGCTTCACCCAGTCACCCACATTCACATCATGGCTGTCGGACTTCCAGAGACGGCTGCTAACCTCACCTCCGCTCCCACTGGTGGCACTACAACGGGTACTGAGACCTCGAGCCGGCCAGAGGAGCTCATTACCGCGGACGAGAGCCTGCGGGGCGTCCTCCCTTCCGACTTTGCGTTTGGAGCAGCGACAGCGGCCTTCCAGATTGAAGGTGGATGGGACGCGGACGGCAAGGGCCCGTCCAACTGGGATGTAAAGTTCCACACGACGCCGGACATGCCAAACGGCGAGGTCACGTGCGACACGTACAACCGTTGGAGGGAGGATGTCGCTCTCCTCAAAAAGTATGGTGCAGACTCGTACCGCTTTAGCATCTCGTGGCCGCGAGTAAAGCCTTTGGGTTAGTTGCCCGACCCCCTTCCCTATGTCCCAGTGCACGACACCCTACTAACGAGCAGGCGGTGCCGATGACCCTGTCAATGAAGCGGGTATCGCGTTCTACTCTGACCTGGTCGATGCTCTCCTCGGCGCGGGTATTACGCCTTTTGTCACTCTCTTCCACTGGGACATACCATACGAGCTTGAGAAGCGCTATGGAGGATTCGACAGCACGAACGACATTGTGCGCGACTTGGTGGCGTACGCCCGCCTTCTGTTTGAGCGTCTCGGTGACCGCGTCAAGAATTGGATAACGCTTAATGAAGTGAGTGGCCTGGCAGCTGCAGCGACGGTAGAATAGACGTCCTATCATGCGCCAGGAGCCCGAGCAACTGACCCCTAGCCACTCATCTACGCGCTTCAAAATGCTGCTTTCTTCAAGCCCGACATCTGGACGGATGACATGTGGGCTGCGTAAGTGTAAAGTGGCCACCGGTTGATTCGGGTATTGAGTGTGGAACTGACACGGATAGAAACTCCCGGTCCCTCGTCCTCTGCCACGGCTACACGGCCGACCTCTACCGCCGCGAGTTCAAGGAAAGGCAAGGCGGCCAGATCGGCCTCTCGTGTGTGAGTTCCCCAGTTCAGACGCCCAGCGGCTACCATTGTCTACCACTCGACTTGAGCTGATAGACAGAACATGGATTGGATGGTACCCATCGATGATTCCGAGGCAGCTCGCAAGGCAGCTAGCGACGGTATTGACCACTGGCTCGGAATGGTATGTGTATTGTGACTCTGTCTGCGTCACACGTAGCGGCGGTATTCAAGAGGATTCGATGCTGACAATCCCAGTACGCCGACCCCATCTGTTCGTTTTTACCTGCCACCTCCCGCTGGTTTTGGGCTGATTCAAAGACTTGGGCAAGTTCCCAGACTCTAGCATCCAAAAGTTTGGCGCCGACAAGCTCTACCTCACGCCCGAGGAGGTAAAGATTGTCAAGGGCTCTGCCGACTTGTCCGTACCTATGTCCAACCATGTGGGTTGCTGACATGGCAGCTTTGGCCTGAACCACTACTCGACGTCCTGGACGACAGGCAAACCGATGGACCCAGCCAAAGCCAACGTGTGGCAGAAGGCCTTTGGTCTCATTGACACTGCGACTGAAAAGGATGGCAAACCCATTGGGCAGAGGGGTCATAAAGGTCACCCCACGGGGGTGCCATGGGGTTTCCGCCAGCTCCTCCAGTATGTGCACAAGCGCTACGCCGGCCCTGCTGGCCACAAGATTTACATTACTGAGAATGGCTTTGCACCCCAGGATGAAGGGGACAAGCCGCTCGAGGACATTGTAAACGACACCGAGCGCCAGGCGTACTTTGCCAGCTACCTCCGTGAATTGGCAGAGGCTGTCCGCGACGACGGTATCCAGATTGGTGCATACGCTGCCTGGTCCCTTCTTGAGTACGTTGAGGCATGCACGGTGCCGGAACCCACACTGACGCGCTGCAGCAACCTCGAGTGGAATGCAGGATACGGCCCTCGATTTGGGATCACGCACATTGACTTTACCAACCCCAAGCGCACTCGCACTCCAAAGGACTCCGCCTTTATGCTCGGGCGTGTTATGGCTCATCTCCGTGCACAGCCTGAGTAATTAGAGAAATCCATTCGTGCCAGTAGAGTACCTATCACATACAATATATGCGTGCACTGCCCCACGCCGCGGAGAACCGACGTCGTTAAGAAGCTCCATGAAGAGCACAGTGTTGATAGAAGAGGTACTGATGTCGTGTGGTACGAGGTGCCAGCCGGCAGGTGCCTAGAGGCGGGTTGTCCGCAGCGATCGGAGATGGTGGAGACATCCAGGCACATGTTCCTGTTCTGGGGTTCAAGTTGAGTATACAACGAGTCGGGAGTTGAAGAGGGGCGGCAAACATACATCCGACGGCAAGGGTGTACTTCGATCCTCTCTTCTAGCCTCCTCCTGCACCCTCCCGCTCCATATCACCCATTTCGGTGCACAACTCCACACCCTCCAGTGCTAAACGCTGCTGGTATTAACGTTTGGACGCGGGACTGCGCGTGGGGCGGGGATGGACGGGATGACCCCTAACGTCATCCGTAGCCCTAGTTTCACAATGGCCAAACACCAGACATGGCCATGCTGTAGACACTATGTCCCACTAACAAGGAACACTCATGAGAATGTCGCTGGTCACTCACTTGCCGTCTTAGGCTCCGAGGTATTAATGTGACGCTCCACTCTCAACTCTACTCCAACCCTCAAGACTTGAGCAATGAACGGGGTCGTCGTGATCGCGTTGGTGCTCACCCACCCGCTGCTCTGGGTGGGCGGTGCCTGCACCAGCCTCACCGATGTCATCCAACTCGCCCCTGCTTGTCCGTGCCAATGGACAGGGCTGGATTGACCCAGCGTCGGAGGGAGGGTCAATGCTTACAGTACGTCTTGAACAGATCCCTGCGGCTCAGTCACTGACCTTGACCTCACCTTGCCCTCGGCTTCTAGACTTTCAACGGGTTCAGACCTCGGAGAGCCCATCGACGTTATTCTCTCTGGAAGTAGCGACCCAGCCGTCCGTAAAGACAGTCTGTGGAAAGCCGGTTTCCAAAACTATATGATGTGGGTCTAACTTTACGGAGTAGTGTTGGACCCAACTCTGCCTGTCGAATAGCACTGAACGCTCAATAGGTCAGCAAAGATGGCTACCGAGTGCCTGGGAGCTCATATCGGTGACCCCCAATACGCCAACCTGGGTGGCGACTCGGGTTCGATGCCACAGTTGAAGGAGCTGCGTTGGAACTATGGCCGTCCCCTGCTGGGGTCTTGCCTCGAGTCGCTCCTTGGCGGCAACCACCTTCGGTACTGGAAGCAGGCTTCCACTGGCGCGTTCTTCCTCGCTGTCTCGGACGAGATGGACCTGAAGCACCATCACACAATAATCGAAATGGAATGGCTGGAGGTACCAAACCGATGTCGAATACGTTTCTGGGCTCCTGAGCAACTCGTCCGGTAAGTCCGATGGAGAAGGAAGATCAACAGTTGAGGCGGCCGCTGTGCCTTGCTGGCGAGGCTGAGACACAGATGGCGTCAACCACGCGGCCACGGTCGCTGTGGACGGCTACCCTGCCATCGACGGACTGGTTGCGGTTCTAACAGTGACGGTCAAGCGGCGGGGTCTGTTGTAGAGGTCAATGCACATCGTCAATTGAAACAGCGAATGTCATAGACACCGAGATAAGGGTGTGTTTGGCGACAGTGTTTTACATGTAGAATCTCATTCCGTACTGCTATGCACAAGCACCAAAGCTTGCTTGCCTTCTCCTCAACTTCCGTGCATGTTGACCAGTCTCACCCCTTGTCAACGTTGTCGCCGATGATCGGGAGCGAGCGGAGGCCCGGTGGGCTGTTGAACGCCGAAACTTGGTCACCTGACGATGCAACTTCACACATTTCAGGCCCCGGACCACGGCCCGCCGCAGTGGGCAACGCGTCGGTGTCAGGCCGACCAGCGTGTCGATCCAATCCAACAACGCGTCGATCCAAGTGGGCATCCATTGCCGCAACCTTGACGCCGCATACACCACAATAATGGTCCATCATTGGCGCCGGGTTCCTGACATCTATCCGACGGCCTACTCCCCCAACGACACCTGCAGCACGCCCCGAGGCATACGTCACAGACAACGTCCTGCCTGATAGCTCTAGTTTGGGGTAACGTTGCGCTCGCTGTATATAGCGTTTGGCGATGGGAAGCTGCTGATCCAACCACCCCTCTGCGCAGCAAATTCCACTCCCAATACCTCACCCCACCAACCAGCAACATAATGTCCGTCGCCATCGTCACTGGAGCTGCCCAGGGTATCGGCCGTGCCATCGCCCACCGCCTTGCGCGTGACGGCTTCGCCATCGGCATTGCCGACGTCGCCTCGTCGAGGGGCAAGGCGGAAAGTGTCGTCGCCGAGATCAAGGAAGCCGGAGGCAAGGCTGCAGCCATCGACTGCGACGTGCGCAAGAAGGAGGACGTTGACAACCTCGTGGCGCAGACGGTCAAAGAGTTTGGCAAGCTCGATGGTGGGTTGCTTGGTGTCCAACATTGTCCGTTCAATGCTGACACGAATGCTTACGACCCTCCATAAACCCTCTGTTCCCACAATCTGACCTTGGTCTCCTGACACTGCCGCCCCCAACCTCACGCCAACAGTCATGGTCGCAAACGCTGCGATTGGACCCACTGACGAGTTCCTCGACATTACTCCCGAGTTTTTCGAGAACCTGTACAGGATCAACGTCTTTGGTGTGCTCTACTCGTACCAGGCTGCGGCCAGGCAGTATATCAAGCAAGGCACGCCCGGCAAGCTCATCGGTAGGTCTCTTTGCTCGCTAGGCCCTGGGACGTGTATGCTAACATGGCAGCGGCATGCTCCGTCTCAGGTGTAAGTTGGCCGCCCTCGCTGCCCTATCGTTGCACCCCGCACTAACGATCCAGCTTGAGACGACTCCCGGCCAGACTGCGTACTGCTCCAGGTGTGTAGCAGCCAGCACGAATCGGGACCAACACTGACATTCTAGCAAGTTTGCCGTCCGCTCGATTAACCAAGGCGCAGCCCGTGAGCTGGGCAAGTATGGCATTACCGCCAACGTCTACTGCCCCGGACCGGTAAACACTCAGATGTGGGCAAAGATTGTCGAGGTGAGTACAGTCGCTGCGAATGTGTATACATGATGCTAACAAATACAGGACTTTGGTGCGAGGGCGGAGAAGGGCGAGAAGTCTGGCGCGAACAGCACGGTAAGCTTTATGGGTTTGAGATCGCCTGGGAGTGTGGTGGTCGAAGATGCTGCTACCAGTGGCTCTGCCCTGGCAGCTAATGCTGCGATAGTCACGCTAACATTCAGGCCGACATTTCCAGCCCCCTTGGGCGCATCAGTGAGCCTGTGGACATTGCCAACCTTGTGTCGTGAGTGGATACGTCGGAGGAGAATGTTTAAGCCACTGACTGCCGCTCCCCAAACACCATACGTGGTCCATTCTCCGCATGTCATTCACACCTGATATCTCCTACGACAGCTTCCTTGCCGGGCCAGACTCGGCGTTCATCAGCGGACAGGCGATCCAGGTTAACGTGAGTACGAGATGATCGAGGTGTGGAAGTGTAAGACCCTGGAGCTGATAACCCAGGGTGGTGCTTGGGTCTCGTAAACGCGAAGACACGAGGATCGACAAGGAGTTGAGAGCACGCTGGATAAGCACTGGTAACTTGTCCCATAAGGCTGTTGGAAGGTAGAGGATGTGAGGTGGATAGGACAGATCCAGAGGAGAAGCAGAAAGGATGAAAGATGTAGCAGGGTGCAGCCATGACCAAGCTAGAGACCCTGGGATGCATCCGTTCTTGAAGTACTGGAACGACAAATGGCCTAAAACGATGAGGGTAATAGGCAGTCATCGTTCCGCTGGCAGACTAGTCGGGCATAATCAAGCGAAGAACATGGCTGTCAACCTTCTAGCCAACGACCGTGCTGAAGTAAAGAGCGATCCCCCCTGCGTGAAGTGTTTAATATTGCTCCGGACCGGAGTCTCGGCGTCATCATCGTTCCGGTGGCCAAGTGCGCGTTTTAAACCCCGAGATGCCGAGATTCCCCCATCACGCTTGATCGGCATTTTGAGTGAGCGGCCAAGGAGCGGAACACAGTTGCCCGAATAGGGGACCAGAAGGACACCCTGGACAGTCAAACCATGACGTTTGTCACGATTCCCCATCCACTACAAAGCGAGTAGGATGCATCCACAATCACAATTACTTTGTTATCCTCAACAACCACCATGGCCTCGTCTCTGTCACTCAGCAAAGCCATTGCGGGCTCCGATGCCCTCGACATTAGCCATCTGTACAATGTCAGCGGCCGGGTTGCAGTCGGTGAGCTTTGCAGGACCACTGAGCTGAGTCCTCTAACGGCGCAGTCACCGGCGCCGGGTCGGGCCTGGGTCTCATAACGGCCACTGCGCTCGCCGAGAATGGTGTTCGCGTGTACATCAGTGGACGTCGCCTCGAGCCGCTCCAAGAGGCGGCCAAGTTCAAGCCGCGCAAGGGAAATGGTCAGATTATTCCCGTCCAGGCGGACCTCGCTACGAAAGAGGGCATCCGGAGTGAGTGCACATGCTCGGTGTCTCTGAGCAGCCTGTCGAGGGTCTCCAGTGTTAGGCGGACCGTGGACCGCCGGCATCCGAGTTACTGCTAGCTTACACTCGCAGCCTTCAGGGATGCTGTCGCGGCCAAGGAAAAGTTCATCAACGTCCTTGTCAACAACCACGGCATCTTCCGGGGACGCGCCCAGATTGGCGGCCCGAGCCTGCAGACGGCCGAGGAGGTCGGCAACGCCATGTTCAACGACGTGTCGTTTGAGGACTGGTGAGGATACCCGAGGAGAACGGAAGATGGGCCTAATAGTCCGGGCTGATAGATTCACAGGGACCAACTGTGCGCGATCCACTGCGCATCCCCCTACTTCACGACCGCGGCCTTTCTCTCCCTTCTAGCGGCGGCCAAGACGGTAGGTGGCTTCGCCGAGCCCGGCAACGTCGTCAACATTGCTTCGCTGAGCGGCATTACGCGCACCTCGCAGCGTGGACAGATGCCGTATAACGCATCCAAGGCCGGAACCATCCACCTCTCGCTCATGCAGAGTACCGAGTTTGCCCGCCGTGGGCTGGGTATCCGCGTCAACTGCATCTCGCCAGGGTACTTCCCCAGCGGAATGTCGGTCGCAGACTTCGAGGAGCACAAAGATGACGAGAGCCATTGGCGCGAAGAGTATGGCATCCCTCTTGGACGTGTGGGTTCAGCAGAGGACTATGCGCAGTGTATTATCGGCTTGATTGTCAACCAGTACACGACGGGCACGAACGTCATCATTGACGGGGCTTGGCTCGCTACCCAGGGTGAGTAGGGGTAGTTCTCGAGAAGTTGCTGATATTCCCAGAGTTCTAAAGCCCTAGTGAGGGTGTGGAACGAGGGGTCGTTCGGAGCTCGGTGACCAAATAGTACCCACATAAAGCATGGTGCTGGGAGTTGGTGGCCATGGAAAGGCTACTGCACGTCCGTAGCCACTCTTCATGGGACGACTTTTTGTACTGTCCCATTCTCATCCTCGATCTCCGCCTCACCGTCGCAGTTCGCTGCGGCCATTACATTGATCACAAACCAAACTTTCAATCATATCGGATACAACATTCACGTGCTCGAGCTCACAGCGCTCACCAAGGCTAACTCACAGTTTTGCGTGCACGTTCCCAGATAGCCTCGTCCATCTCCTCTCTCGTCACTAGCACAAGAACCACTCCGAGATGCACAAGGATGTCTTCGGTGCCGATCGTGCCCACGCCGCTGATGCCTTTCGCGGGATGAGGCTGGGGTGTCGACGACACTCCTGCTGGTGCTGTGGCATTCGCTCTAGTGCCGGTATGCGTTGTGGCACTCGATACACCCTCTGGTGCTGGGGCTGTGATGTTAGCAGACGATACGCTGTCCACCTAGCCTCTGCCCAACGAGGCGGCCGTACAGGGATAGCAAATACCTAGAGCACCAGCTCACCTTCTGTGCCAAGCCCTGATGCATTGACGCCTTTCGTAGTATTGGGCAAAGCAACACCGGTATCGCCTTGACCGGTTGTTGCAGCGCAGGGACCGTCGGTGCGAGGCCGCTTGTTGGCCGGACCGGCTTCATCGTTGATATGAGGCGTCTCAAGTCGCGGGTGTTCTCGGCCTCCATCCGGACGGTTGTCCTCGGTGTCGGTTGTGTCTTTGCTATCACCGGCTTCGCTCATATCGCCAGCTCTGTATCGCGCCGCCCTCTCGCTGAAACCTCTTCATACTGGCCCAGGACGGCCAAACTCAGGCCTCCAGAGACTCTCGCCCCGTCGCGCTCCCCCGACCTCCAGGGCGGCGATGTTGACTACGTCCATAAAGGTTTGGATAGCACCTTCGTCTAATTGGAACGACCACTCGAAGAGGAATGAGGGCGCCGCAAGGTCATGTGGAAAGTATTCGGCCTTTGCACCTTCAGAGTCGAGAAACTTGTCGATCGGGCCTGTGCGGTTCGGGATGGGACACAGTTCATCAAGGCTGCCCGTCAACAACCCGCGGACTTTCCATGCGTCCTCGTCGAATTGCCAATGCAAGGGCATGTAGAAGATTTCCATGGCGACCGTACTGGGGCCTAGCACAAGGATGCGTGCAAACTTGGTACCGAGCATCTCACCTCTTTTTGTTCTCATATATCCCGTTTTTTGACTCTGCTGTTTGTTTGAGTCGAACATTTTTTTTTTTGGAATCATGTGCCACCGTAAATGTATCACGTGTCATCTATTTTGCGCTGAGTCTCACTTGTCAGCCAGAGTCATTGTCGCCAAAAGCGACTTGATCAGGGATGCGTACTGTACCCAACCAGCCACCGAACAGTGGACAGCTGTGCAGTCGTTCAAACGTGACTGACATGCCTGGCTGTAGGTACAGTGAACAACCTCGGGCCCATTTGCCACCTACCCCTCCTGGTCCAGGCCATGTGTGGCGGAGACGAGTATCTAGCTATTGGCTGTCTGTGACCGAGGCCGAGACAAACTACGCCAGAGCTAATGCGCTGCTTGTCACAGTTTCTCGTAGTCTCGGTTGCGCATGCAGCAGCTGAGCACGTGTGTGGGGCATTCCAGCACTGCATAGCTAGTCAACCTACGCACCGAGCTGTGTCAGATGTTGGGCCCTAAACCAGATGTCCCTTCAGCGTCGCCTGGGTTTGGGCGACCCAATCATTCGTGTCGAGAGTGACGACCCCGGGTTGAGTACTTGATGGCCCGACGCTGAGTGTGACGCACCTGCAGACACCACGGGATCGATTTGTGGGCCTGGACTGGTTCGTGGGTGCGCGGCATGTTGCTCTGGTTCACAGACTGACTGGGTGACGTTCATTTAATGCATACAATCGAGCGAGCGGAGCGCTACAAAGCACTCTGGATCCTGAAGGCATTGTTTTGGCGCGGGAACGAATGGCATCTAGACCGCCAGTTGGGATGGGATACAAGGCGGCCATCGGGTGATGACGGCCAGCCAGAGTGGGCAGATACTCGCCATGAACCCCACACAGAGGATACTCGATTGTTGTACTTCTGCGTCAGTAGTTGGCGTAGCATAAACCATAACCCCTTCACGCCGCTATCCATAGCTACCCACCGTTACCCACCTTCCAGACGACCTCGCGGGCTCGATATTCGACAAGAACGCGTTCGAGCGTGGGCATCAAGCTCACAATTCACCGTTTGGTTGGCACTACCACTGGAACGTTGATCAGGAGCGACTCACCCGTCCTCCAGTGTCGCATTGCTGTTCTGGTTCGGCACGAGTCTTGCAACCCCTTCGTCAAGTTTACGGAGACATCCGAGTCTGCTTGAGCATCGGATGGAACAACATCGGAAACTCCCAAGAGACATTGTCTACAACCTTTCACTTGTCCAAGCTCTCGCCCCCCGGCACGTGCTGACACCTCAACGAAGGCATATGACGCTCGTTTGCGCAGTTGACCGAACGTCAAAATTGACTGGGTGTCAGCGTCAGAGTCTGGCAACAAGAAGTTGGAACACACGGGCCGAAGGTCGGCTCACGCATGACAGCCCACCACTCAGCCTATAAAGCACACACAGACACGCAGCCATTCACTCAGTTGTTGGTTGCGTTCTTGTGCGGGCATTATCTGCCTTCGGCGCCTGGCGGTGATGCCGTACGGCTTCTCAAACGCGACAACATCGGCGTTGGGTCGCGCGGCCGAGACTATTGGTGTCAAGATGGCATGATAGCTCGTTGTACGATCGCTGTGTGATGGGCCGTAGAGCTAAAGGGGAATGAGGATGGAAGAGATGGCGAACACACTTATGTCAAGGTCGAGGGAGGGAGGGTTTCGTTGATTCGTTGCATGTCGATTGGAACATGGGTGGCGTCGTTAGGAAGGGAGATGGGGGGGGGGGGGGGGGCTCATTAAAAACCGTTTCCATTACGCTCACGGTCCACTCTTAACATCCAACGTCTTCCTTCATTTATCCACCACCACCCCCTTGTTCTCAATGCGTCTCGTTATCCACTTCCAAGTTTATCATCGCCAGCGACACCGACATCAGAACGGCACACCATGACCAGACGAGCATCACGACTTGTTCCCGTGGAAGATGTCCAGGAGCTACACTGCCGACTACTATCCCATCGGCCACAACGACCTGCTTCGGGCGACCTGGGGCCAAGCCTGCCGACGCCAGCACATCATTTGTGTCTCCCGACGAGGCCATCACACATCAACGTAGACTCAAGATGAGGCGCGTGCACTTGCGAATGTGAGTTGTAGCGTTTGTCAAGAAACATGGCCATGCCGCCATTGACCCCTTCCTTCGACATGTACACACGACATAGTGATACACACGCGCGCGGGCGCAAGCTCTTGACCTGGTAATGACGACCCAACCAAGGCGCAAATAGCTCTATTGCGGCCAACATACATTGGACCTGAGAGCGGCTTCCGATCTTGACCCGTCCTGTTCTCGAGCTTGATGTTAGACTGGTTCTAACGAAACGCAGCCCTTTCAACCTGCGAACTTTCTGCCCCAGATGTCACACCCAAGTCATGCGTTGTCTACCGATTGGCATGACAACCTGCGAGACCCAACAGCCAGTCGTCAAAGGCCGCAACACTCGATATTTGACGTCTTTCTCTGGGCGGCGATGTCTTGACTTGTTGGCACGGCGGAAGCTCGGGCCAGTGCACGTGAGTGGCGAACTCACAGGCCACCAGGCGGTCGCTGACCACCTTCCTTTAGCAACTGGCCATCCAACGTCATTCCGCTGGCCTAGACGGTACCCGAACTGACCTCGTCGGGCTCTCGATATCTTCTCTGGGCATCTGGATTCTGGCAACACTTTGGGGTAAGCAAACTGCCAGGACCGCTCTCCCAATACTAGGTACTTGGCTTACCACACACAGTCACATATCAGCAACTTGACCAACAACCAACCAAGTTCGGTGGGTTGGGTGGAGTCCGACACTCCACGTCACTCGCGCTTGCCTGTGTCACTCACCCGTCGCTTGCCAATGGGGTCCATGCTCGCTGCTGGGCACACACCGCAACACGTCCATCGCCGGAGGTTCTATCCCGCCTTCGTGTCGTCTGTACCACCCAGCTACCGCTCGCCTACAAATGGAAACTCGTTGTTTCGTGCGAGACCGAACGGAAGCGCTACCCACGCCCTGCTCCCTCTGTGGGCAATGCCTCGCCAATGCTTTGGCTTTCCAGGCCGCAGGCACTTCACCAAGTTCTGGTTGAAGATGCCCCTCAAGAACACGTTTTCGATACGTGACCTGTCTCGGCGCCTCTTTCACCTCTGCTCCACAATCCTTGTTTCCGACATCACACCCGGCCGGCGCTCGCCTCATCGACTTTTCCCTTGAACTGCTCTCCGTAACGACCTCGACCTACTCCCGCTACTGCGCGCCACCCTCCCTCAACCACTCTCGTCGTCATGGGCCTCCCTCGGCGTCGCTCGCCTCCGTCGCTCCGCTCCCACGTCGCCCGTGGGCTTACCACACAATCATCACGCATGTCGCTCGTTGTGGGTGCGCGCGGCGCCCATCTTCTCCATGCCGACCGCCTTCGCCAGGTGCGCACAGTATGCCTTCAAGCCGCGTGTGCCCGCACAACAACTATCTGTGGCTCGTGGGCCCTGGCGCTTGCCGTCTCCATGGCCGCCCTTGCTTCCATACGCCACCTCGGCGCTGTTGTCCCAATCCTGACAGCAGGAAGTGCGCAGCATCCCGTCGTGCCGGTCGCTTCACATGTTGTCCCGATTCATCGGCCCCTGGCCACTCGATATCCAGACCAAAGGAACCAGCGGAGCAGCATGTCCCAGACTCGACCTCTAATCCGCGCTGGATCGAGCCGCGACCACCAACACCGACCTCGCGTAGTCGCAGTTCATGCCCACGGCCCGGTGAGTGCACAATACACCATGACCGCAATCATTCACTGTCTCTTTGGCCATTGAAAGGCTTTGGGTGGGCAGGGATGTCTGCGGTGCGGGCCTGGGCACCGCAAGATCATCAACGACGATGAGAGACATGGTCATCGAGTTCTGTTCTCGCGGCACCCCATGGACAAACCACGTACCAGAGACGGTTCGCAGTTGTCGACCCACTCCGCACACCACATCACGACTCGGCCTCGATAACCACCCGCTCTCAGACGAACGACGAAAGCGCCTCGTTACCCATTGGATATCTCGGTGTGTTTGGTTCGATGATTGGAATTTGCACGCTACTGACCCGCAGCATCACATCCCCTCGCGCCCGTCATTGGTGGCAAAGGTGTCGCCGGCTCTTCTCACTATACCCGACCCCATCGCGGTCGGGCGGTTGAGACATGGACGCCGCCCCCCTAACGCCTAAGCTACCGTTTGGCTGTTGGCCCACGATTCGAGCTTTCTTTTCGTCGTGCACATTTTCGTCGCGCAGAAATACTTCACCTGGTGCCAGTCATTCTCGCATGGCAAGTGCCCCCGGGTTAACCAAACCATTAACCTTGTCAGGAACCCCATGCCCAACGCTAGAACCGTATGGAAGACCTGTGGAACACCGTTGCCTTCTGCAAGAACACCTGTTTCGGCACCTGCCGAGCGACTTCAAGCAGAGTTGCTCCCGCCACGAGCGGTAAGTGGTTAGGGTACACTGTTCGCCGACGTGTAGAGTCGGGAGCGCGATGATGAAGGACGGCCAGAAGGGCTTTACGACATGGGGGACGACGACGAGTTTCGCGCGATATGGCAGAATGGGAATACGGCCAGGTCCCCGTGCGTTATCACGTATTGTCGAACCGTCGAGCGAAACGACCAGAACTCCCAACGCGCTTGATCCAAACGCTGAAAGCACAGTTAGCAGTTTTTGCAGAGCACTGTCCACGGCAGCGTGGGTTTGGCCAGGCTCTATCCGGAAGGGCGCCGCACCCCTCGACTGAACTGGATCACGACTTGAAGAGTGTGTGTGGGGCCATGCTCACCCAGTGCGATCGGACCGCGTTCGTAGCAACAGATCACGTGCGGGGCTGTCACACATGGACGAATGTCCTAGGTCATCTCATCTCCTCGTCATTTGTCCTCATATTTTCCTGGACGCAGTCCTCGACCACCAACATACACATTCGCCCTCCCCACATTGCCAGCGACATTTTGGTCCATCTCGCCACGACCTAATGGCGTGCCCGCCGCCCGCGTCCACCCCAAGCTCAGCATCGCTATGTATAATTCAAAGCTCGTGCCTGCGCAACTCGTATGGACCCCCTCGGTCCCATGTGTACACGTCGTCTCCATCCCGTCGGTAGTTATCAAAGCAAGGGTCCTGTAGTGACCATGCCCTGCGTCATTTGCATGATATAAGAGTGTCATATATGCGCGCATGGCTGTGCACATCAGATATTCCAACGTAGTACGCTACTGTACACATCTACAGGCGGATGAAAGCAAGGGTGCAAACGTCGTTCTAGCGCCAGACCTCCAGGCCGACTAGCTCAAGCCATGCCAGTGGTGTCAATTGTGCCCCGTGATTCCACATCCCGTGCTCGTATCGATCTGGGCCATGATTCACACTTTGGAGATGACATTAGGTACCATGGATGACGCTGTGAGCTGCAGGTACAATGGCCGTCTTAAAGGTTGCACATCACCCTCGACAGGCGGCAGGGAACCTTGCCGAACCCTGCACCACCCTCTCGTACTCATTTCACGACCCACCGAACTTTGAGTGAGCCGTGATTATTTAACAATCGCTGAAGCTATCGACAAGCTCTCAGCACCATCACGCGCAGCTCGAAGAGAACTTTAAGAGAGTATGTGATCAGCCCATCCATGGTGAAGATACTACAAGCTTGTTACCAATCTGGCCACCATGGAGCATCTTGACTGTGATGTGATGCACGGTGGCTTTTCGCATTGGATGGGCCGCTGGCCCATCGGATAGGTGTACTTTTTTTCTGGTGGCGTTAGTACGCGTATGTGCAACCTTTACGACGGCCATTGTAGTTGACCGAACTGGCTGGTGACACCCCATACCCCATTTGCCGGAGTGGGATGAACAAGCGAGGATATTCGTCCATGGTCATAAAGTCAGCCCGGGCGGGTGCCAACATGGAGGAGAGCGGGGCGCTATGACAGTGTGTATGGCCGTAGGTCTCCACTCCAAAACGATGCTCGTCCAGAACTACCCGCCAGGTATGGTACAACACCTGGCCACAGGCTCCTTGACGTTACCCGAAACGAGAAGCTCGGTTGGCGTCTCGAGATGTCGCACAATTCCAAGTATCTCCACGTATGTGTCATATGCAGTTGGATGGTAGCCGCGCGTGCATTTGCACCAGGGTCGCGCCGCACCGCACTCAGGTTGCTGACATTGCTCATCGAAATGTTGATGACTGAGGCCAGGAATTAGGAGGGCCAGTGCCGGCGAGAACCGGAGGGAACCTTGCATTCGACGTGGCTGTAGAAGAGTGCTATCCTGTGAATTGCATTGGACAGAGGAGCTCGATGCAAGTTGATCTTGTCATTGGCAGAGGCTGGTCACTCGTGCAAGATGGCATGTGGTGGTGAACATGCCCCGCGGGCAGCACCTAGCAGCCCCTTTGATGTCAGGTCGCCATCGTGTGGCAGTACATTGCAAACCCTTTGTCGGCACGAGGCTCTTTTCCGCGTTGGATCAAGCGGGGTGGCGCATCCACGTTTCGTGTCGACGAGGCATGCAGATAGGCGGTATGCCGGCGGTCAACAATGTGGGCTGGCGGGGAAGCGGCAGACATGACAGAGCGAAGAGTGCAAGGCCAGCAGCTCTCGCGGACGGATCGGGACTTTATCGTCAAGACTGCGTTCAACGACGCGACGCTGTGCGCGGTGAGTGACGAGGAGGAGTACCAGTGCGAGTACCGCATATGAGGGCGGTGTGTTCAAGATAACCACCATGTAGCATACCATGCATCCCAGACTATGGTGGCAGAGGGCAGTGCCATACCCGCCACCATTGCAAGGCAGGGGCCGAAGAGCGTGCCGCCCAAAACCGCGTACAGTACAGGTTGGTGGCGAGGACGATGCTATCCAGCATTGAATGTCGGACGCTGTCCCGCAAACGGAACCGTGACGCGTGGCATTGTAGCGATGGCAGCGGAGACGGAAACACGAAGACGCGGACCAACGGAGTGCTGGAACGAGCCGGAGTGGCATTGATGATTGCCGAAGGACTCACCTGCCATTCTCTTGCATGATAACAAAGAAGGAAGAGCATTGCTGGCCTTGGGCATCGTGGGCGGGATAAGTGTAGGTGCCGTAGAGCTCGGCGTCGAGTCAACCGAGTGGGCAGCTGATGGCCGAGTTCAAGAATGCTGTACTGTACGTGATGGTGGGTTAAACGGCCGACGATGGCTGGGGGTGGTCCCACGAGGCGGGTCGCACACTTGCGCACGGGGGACCGAAAAATCTTGGACCCCGATGTGAAGAGTCACGGCGATGGGGAGCGATAGAGCGTTGTCCGTTCGTCAACATTGGGGGAGGGCTGCGCGAGGGAATGCTGGAATGTCCACTCATTTGAGCAAGAGTGGCAAATAGGCGTAGACCGAGCTGGGAAGTGTGACGAGTGGTGATGGTGGTAAAACGGTCGGCGTCGAAATCCCCTGCGATGCAGTGCACGCCAGTGTGGGACTCGAAGTGTGTGTAATCGACTGGGACAGTTTGGACAACGTCGTACCATGCCGAGAGAGCTTGTTGGAACAGTGGAACAAGTGATATCGCCCGCCGGCCGCCGGGTGGGGAGCTGGTTGGAGCAGGACGACGTGTTGTGCGCAGCACCCGAGACGGGGAAGTCACCTCCGGCACGACGCAGGTTTCCATCTCGGTGGCGGGTGGCGGCGTAGTCTGCAGTTGCGTGGGCGATGATGTCGAGGACGACGAGTACGACAAGGCTGATATCGACGAGTGGTGAAGGCGCCGGCGGTACAGCCACAGGAGGCAGCCGCACCCGTCAGTTCCATTGGTGTATGGCGGTTCGAGGACGGTGCATGCCGCCTAGGGGAACGCGGAAGAGCTCGAGACGGAAAGACAGAGACAGAGACAGAGACAGAGAGAGAGAGAGAGAGAGAGAGAGAGAGAGAGAGAGAGAGGAGAGAAAGAAGAGATGAGGGCGACAAGAATAACGTGCGAGCGGGTCGAGGTAGCGGGTGGTTGTCGAGTAGGGTGGCCGTGTGGGTTGTGTGGTTGGGTGGTGAGTGTTGTTGGGTGATTGTGGTTGTGGAGTGGTGGAGGTGTGTGGCATGTGTGGTTTGCCCGGTGGCGTGTGGGTTGGATGCATCAGGTTTGGAGGTTGGGTTTGGAGGCTTCAGCTGGCTAGCTGGCATGGCAAGGCAAGGCATGGCATGGCATGATGGCTTAGGGCTGTGGCTGTGCAGCCGTCCTTGGATCACTGTCCGTCCCATTTTGGCAGGTTGATTGGACCCAGTGTCCTGGTTACAGGGAGGGCTCAGAGATCACAGGTCAGGGTACAAGGTACCAGGCACAATGATCGACTTGCCAGTTTGGGAACGAGGCTCCATGTCAGCCAAGCAAACGGGCAAACGGCCAGATGCCAGCATCTAACGCCGCCGTGCACGCAACCCAACCCGGTCACCCACCCATGACAATTCCACAGATCCACAGATCCACAGACCGACCAACCCTGCCAGCCAGCCATCCATCCATCCACCCACCCACTCACCCGTCCGTCCATCCATCCATCCATCCATCCATCCATCCATCCATCCATCCATTCGACTACGCGTTTCAATCGTTCCTCTCCTCTCTCTCTCTCTCTCTCTCTCTCTCTCTCTCTCTCTCTGTCTCTCTCTCTCTCTCTCTCTTTCTCTCTGTCTCTGTCTCTGTCTCTGTCTCTGTCTTTTGTTTCACCTGGGCAACGCTTGTCGCGTGATTTTGCCACCCTCGTCCGCCTGGCCGTTTCGCATCATCCACCACTGGTTATCATCCTACAACCACTACGGTGGCATCGCAACCACAAAGCGCAACAACAACAACAACAACACTGTTCCGTCCCCAATAGACGCTCATACGTGTAAGCATGCGTCGATGACAGAGTGGTGTATCCGCGTACCAGTGCCCGGTGTGGACTGGACGAAAACGAATGCCCGGTCCATCCACAAGCCCTCCACATCGAACGTTTTACACCCAGAATTGCGGCGGGGCCCGCTTGTGGCCTGTAGAGTGGCGTTATCTGCGCAGCGCATGAGGATAGCTTTGTGCTTGGTACTCCAAAGGTCCACAGCGCGATTGCAAACGCTTGCTCCGAGACAGTGGAGGCCGGAGATGGTTGGGACAGTCCAAGAGGAGGTCGATTTGACGCCACCCGATTTGACGCGACCCACTTTCGGTGGCGCGGACACATCCGCGTTTCGCTGTCCCAGTCGCCGCCTGCCACCACCGTTCTTGGTGATGTGGAACTACAACACCGCCCGCTGTCGCCACACAAGAGTTTTGGGGCTTGTCTTGCCTGTACATCGTGACCTGTGCATACTGCTGTTTGCATAGACCGCACCGGGGAAGTCGGCGATTGATTTTCGCTGCTACTGACACAATATCGTCTCCCCAAACAGCCTCGCTGCCACAAAAAAGTCGCCCGTTTCTCAACTGGCAAGAGCCCTGGTAGCCCCGGCCGCCCCGTCCCGGTGCAGCTCAATCCTAGCAGGAAGGTTGTTCACAATGCTTGAACGATGTATGCATGTTCAGATCATTAGGTTACGGTACGAGATGTATCTCTCTGGCTTTGTCAAAACCCTCGACCCCTACGCCGACTGCGGTTGTTTCACAGTCTGGCAGCCTGGTTCCAAGAAGCGGACTGCACTCTGGCAGTCCCAGATAGTTACATGGTGTACGGACGGATTGGTGAACGGGAAGGTGCGATGGCACGGCAGTGCAGTCACCGTCGTACAATCGTGCGACTGTCCACGGATTGATGGCGCGACAACGTGACGCAGGTGGGTGGCGGGTCACCAGGCCGGAGGCGGGTCCTGAATTGGTACCACTTGCAGCCCCAAACATCGCAACGACATCGCCGTATAGCGAGTAGTGACGATCGGTGACGAGCTGTAGCGCGGTCACCATGTAGCAGAGCCGTCAACATGACAGTCGGAACGCAGTGGAGTTTGGCGATGGTAGAACCGGTGTTCACGGCACCTTGCACAAAGGAAGGCAGTAGGTGGTTGCGCGTGGCGTTGCGTTGGTGTTTGCCATTGTCGCAGTGGAAGTGGTTTAAACGCTCGCAATATGCTGGCAGTGCATACTCGGCGGAGACGACGATGTTGCTTGGTGGGCTGGCGCTGTCTGCGAAGGGGATAATGGTAATGATGGTGGTGATTGTGATGATGAGGAGTGTTGAGAGTAGTGAGGAGTGTTGAGAGTGACGAATGAGCTGGAGCTGGAAAGGTTGGTGGTCGGTTGCAGGTTTCGTCGGAGATGGCCGAACATGATCGCTCTGGCTGCATCCGCCCGTCTAGTGTTCAGTCCACGCCGTCCAGCATTTCTCACTCTCTCATCACTCCATGTCGTTCAACTTGTCCTCCATCCCGCTCCCCATCGCGTGCCCGTCATCCCCGTCGCCTATATTCCCACACAAACACACACACG